>OY720461.1:8064884-8072384 GCA_963082715.1 Harpalus rubripes
CTCTTGCTATTTATAAAGTTATTAACAAATATTTATGTTTCGTTTGAATAATAATAAAAAATATAATAATAATAAACTTTATTACTCAAAAAGGCATACACCCAAAATGACAAATACACAAAATTTATACAAACCATGAAAACAATATTACAAAGAAAAACCAAGTTCATGAAAATAGATCCACATTGTAACAAACACCATTATAAATATTACATATTACAAAGATTGACGATTTATACAGTACATTAATCTTATGAGGCGATAGGTAGAACGTGTATCCTGTACGTGACGTTGACCTAGGTACTCGAATTAGGAATTTGGAAAGTAATGCTGAACAGTTTATTCTATTATTCCAAATATCAAAAAGCGTTGTTAAAGAAATATTGTAATGTCTGATTTTTATTGATTCAATGTTAAAGGTACTAAGTAAAACATTATTGTCAAACCCCTGAACAGAATACGTGTGAAAGCTCTTAAACCATAACAACTTAAGAAACCTTCATTGAACATGTTCCAGTAAAAGTATACGGTTCTCATAACAAGGATACCATACAAGAATCGCATATTCCAATTTGGACCTAACATAAGTAAAATAAAACAATTTTAGAAATTCAACATTATTGAAACCTTTACAGATTCTAGTAACAAAGCCAAGCATCTAATTAGCCGAAATAACTGTTTTATCTGCATGTAAAGTGAAGGTTAAAGCAGGGTCAAAATACATACTTGTCTTAACAGAACTACAGCGAGTAAGAATTTGATCATTAATATGGTTGTTGTATTTTGGAAATTCTGTTCATATATTCTGAGATTGGCAACATTGTATAGTTATAATTGGATATATAAACGGCCGCACGGAACTTGTTACTTCTTCTCGCCCGGCCCGTGAATCGTTCAATAAACAAGTACAACGTACACATTTAAATAAAGTGAATAATTTTGTGGGTAAGGAATATTTTATTTATATATACATACACCCTAAATCCTACCCTACAAATACAACCAGTTTAACCCAACCCTACAAACACAATAAGTGGCGACGAGGAAATTTTACGAAACCACGTGCTCAGAGGTGAGGTGAAGTACAAATTACACCTTACTATTTATTCTACGACAATTTAAAAGCGAAGATTCACACATCACAATGCCGGGCGAGCCATCAGTACAACCACGACCGACGCATACGGTGCAAACGGTATTTAATATCGAAATGTTTGATAACACGCGCACAAAGTTCGACCGATGGGTAAAACGTTTGGAAAGCGCATTCCGAGTTTTCCACGTGCCAGAAGATATGAAGGCAGCGTACCTACTACACTACATGGGGCCGGAAGCATTCGACGTCCTGTGCGACAAGCTGTCCCCGGAAGATCCAGCCAACAAGACCTACGACGCCCTGGTGGAGAAAATGCAGTCCCACTACTCCCCAGAACCACTAGAAATCGCCGAGAACTTCCGTTTTCACCAACGAAAACAGTTTGAAGGTGAATCAGTGTCCGATTTTGTTACATCCTTACAAAAATTAGCAATAAATTGTAAATTTGGAAATTATTTAAAAACCGCTTTGAGAAATCAATTTGTTTTTGGACTCAGATCAGAAAAAATTCAAAGTAGATTATTAGAATCAAAAGAATTAACTTTAGACAAAGCTGTAGAAGTCGCAACAAGCATGGAGCTGTCAGCTCGTGATGCAGCCCAATTACATAGACCAATAAATGCAAATGTGCATAAAATAGACACTCCAAATTATAAACCAAAAAATACAAACCAAAAAACCAGTTTAAATACAAATTATAAAAATATAAATAAGGCAAATGATACAAAAATGAAATGTTACAGGTGCGGATCGCAATCGCATTTGGCAGACAAATGTGATAAGAGAAATGTTGTTTGTACTTTCTGCCAAATACGAGGGCATCTGCGGGCCGTGTGTTCCAAAGCAAGGAGGGCGATGGCTGGAGCAAACCAACTCGAAGAGGTGGAGGAAATCCTGTCTGCAAATGCTGAACATACTGGACTCAGAGAGAAATTCAGAACCGACATTGAAGTGGATGGTAAGATAGTAAATTTTGAAATTGATAGTGGTGCAGCAGTCAGTCTCATTAGTTTAAAATATTGCAGTAAAATTTTCAATAATTCAAAAATAATACCTTCTCCCTTAAAACTGGTTAGTTTCTGTCAAAAACAAGTGCATGTGTTGGGGTATATTTCGGTGGTAGCTAAAATTAACGGAATTTCAAAGAAATTAAATTTATACATTGTCGAAATGGACAAAGAACCTTTACTTGGTAGAGAATGGATACGTCAATTAAATATAAATTTAGAAAACGTTTCTCAAGTTTGTATAAGTGAACGTAGTCCGAAATTACAAACAATCTTAGATAAATATTCAAATGTTTTTGAAAATAGTATTGGAAAAATATCAGGAATACAAGCGGCACTTAAATTACGTGAAAATGCCCGACCTGTTTTTATAAAATCACGACCTGTTCCATTTTCATTAATTTCAAAGGTTGAAGAAGAGATAGATTTGCTAGTAGAACAAGGTATACTTAAAAAAGTAGAGCATTCTGACTGGGCAACACCAGTAGTACCCGTAGTAAAATCAAATGGTTGTATTAGATTATGCGGTGACTTCAAAATTACGCTAAATCCTAATTTACAAGTGGACGAGCACCCACTGCCGTCGATTGATACTTTGTTTGCCACTATGGCTGGTGGTGACCGTTTTACTAAACTAGATTTAAGTCAAGCTTACTTGCAACTTGAAGTTAGGCCTGAAGATAGGAAATTACTTACCTTGAATACACATAAAGGACTTTACGAATGTTCTAGATTATTATACGGAATTGCGAGCGCGCCTGCAATTTGGCAACGCGAAATTGAAACAATACTTAAAGATATTCCCGGTACTACAGTATTCCTAGATGATATTAAAATTACTGCCCCAAATGATCACGAACATTTAAAACGGTTAGAATTAGTTTTAGCTCGTTTAAATAAATATAATATAAAGGTAAATTTAAATAAATGTCAGTTCCTGACCGATATGATTGAATATTGCGGGTATAATATTGATAAACGTGGCATACACAAAACGAAAGCAAAAATAGATGCAATACAGAATTCAGCACGTCCGAAAAATGTAACAGAGGTACGCGCTATTATTGGATTAGTAAACTACTATGGACGATTTTTCAAAAATTTATGTACAACTATGTATCCTTCAAACCAATTACTTAAGAAAAATGTAAAATTCGAAAGGAACGCATCTTGCGAACAATCTTTTCAGAAAATTAAGACAGAAATTCAATCGTCACGAATCCTAACTCATTACGATCCGCGATTACCGCTTATACTTGCTACGGATGCTAGCCCTTATGCTGTGGGGGCCGTATTGTCACATATTTATCCGGACGGCACCGAACGTCCCATACAGTTTGCTTCTCAAACTTTAAATGTTACGCAGCAAAAATATTCTCAAATTGATAAGGAAGCATACGCTATTATTTTCGGAGTAAAAAAATTCTTTCAATACTTATACGGAAACCGTTTTACTTTGATTACGGACCATAAACCCTTAATACAGATTTTTGCCCCCAATAAAAGATTACCTATACTGACCGCTACGAGAATGCAACATTACGCAATCTTTTTACAAGGTTTTAACTATAACATTAAGTATCGAAATACAAATTTACACGGGAATGCAGACGCCATGTCAAGATTGCCCTTAAAATCAGAAAACTTAATAAAACTTGATGAACCTGATTGTTTTGAAATAAAACAAATAGAAATTTTGCCAATTAACTTTGACGTACTAGTTAAAGAAACTCCTTCAGACCCGGAAATGAAATCATTACTAATAGGTTTGCAAAAAGGTAAAGTTATACCGAAAAATGAAAGATTTGGAATTGACCAAACTGAATTTACATTACAAAACGGTTGTATTTTGCGAGGATCAAGAACCGTTATACCACTTACTTTGCGTAAACGGGTATTACAAGAATTACATTGTACTCACTTTGGAATTGTTAAAATGAAAGCTTTAGCAAGAAGTTATTGTTGGTGGCCAACAATTAATTCAGACATAGAAAATATTAGCAAAAATTGTATACAATGTAACCAATTTAAAAATAACCCTACAAAAGCACCATTACACCCATGGGAACCGGCAACTAAACCCTTTCAAAGAGTTCATATTGACCTTGCAGGACCATTTCATGGCACTTACTTCTTTCTCTTAATTGATTCATATACAAAATGGCCTGAAATTTATACATTAAAAAATATAAACACACTAAGTATTATTCCAATTTGCAGGAAAATATTTAGCACATTCGGAATTCCCACGGTACTTGTCAGTGACAACGGGAAACAATTTGATTCTTTTGAATTTAAAAATTTTCTAAAAATAAATGGTGTAAAATATAAATTTACTGCTCCGTACCACCCAGCCTCAAACGGTCAAGTGGAACGGTATGTACAAACATTTAAGCAAGCTTTGCGAGCGTTAGAAGGGACAGATACAGAAAAAGAATTAGCACAATTCTTATTTCAATACAGAATATCACCCCATTCTACAACCGGAGTTAGTCCGGCAAAATTAATGTTTGGCAGAGAAATTAAATCTAGATTAGACTTATTAAAACCGGATGATGACATTAAAACAAATAAAATAATAGTAGATGACGATAACATTAGAAAGTTTAATATGGGCGACAGAGTAGCTGCTAGAAACTATACTCGTGATGGCAAATGGAAATTCGGTCGCGTTCATAAAAAACTAGGGAAATTACATTATCTCATTAAATTAGACGATGATCGTCAGTGGCGCCGTCACGTAGATCAAATACGTTCAGTAGGGGAAAACACACCACGCATGGTGGAAACAGAACCTAATTTTGAAACTCCAGTAATAAATCATGATATAGAAAATGCAAATGCGACTGACTGCCCACCGCCCACTATCAAGCGGGAACTAGAGATAGAACCAGAAGGAGTCCCTCCACCTCCTTCTTCGGTACCTTCTTCACCGCCAGCCCTGCGGAGGTCTACACGTACCAAAATAGTACCAGACAGATTAAATATTGAATGGTGATTTTATTGTAATGTAATTTGTGATTTTCTTATATTTAAATTGCTAAATTTATAATTGTTAAATATGATATTGATTCCATGTATTTTGTAAATTCTTTATGAGGAAGGGAAGAGATGTTGTATTTTGGAAATTCTGTTCATATATTCTGAGATTGGCAACATTGTATAGTTATAATTGGATATATAAACGGCCGCACGGAACTTGTTACTTCTTCTCGCCCGGCCCGTGAATCGTTCAATAAACAAGTACAACGTACACATTTAAATAAAGTGAATAATTTTGTGGGTAAGGAATATTTTATTTATATATACATACACCCTAAATCCTACCCTACAAATACAACCAGTTTAACCCAACCCTACAAACACAATAATGGTAATCAAAAACAATTGACTGTTTCTTCCTTGTTAAAGTCATAACATTGCATTTATTTATATTTAGAAACAACTTATCATTACACCGATTTTGAATTTTATCAATGATTCGTTGTAAAATATTACAATCAAGTACATCAATTATTTCTTTAAAAAATTTAACATCATATGCATACATAAGGACTTCACATGTTATTTCATCTGTGATATCGTTAATAAAAAGGAGAAATAAAAGAGGGCCTAAATTAGATCCCTGAGGAATTCCTGATTTTGCTGTATATAAGCAAGAATTGAACCCGTTATAAGTTACATACTGAAATCGATTGTGCAGATACGAATTTAGTAATTTCAGAATATTTTTTTATAAAACCCAAACTCTTAGAGCTTCTTAATTAAAACACCATGATCAATTTTGTCGATGGTCTTCGATAAGTCTGTATACACGTCAGTTCGACCTGATTTATCTAATGTTTTCGCAACATTCTGTGTAAAGACACATAGATTAGTGACTGTAGAGGTACAAAGCCATGTTGAAAATCAGAAATAAAAGGTTTTCCCTGAGGCAAAATTTTCATATATAAATTGATTTCAAATAGTTTAGTAAAATTAGAAATTATGGCAATAGGTTTACAATTAGTAACACAAGAAGAATCACCAGTTTTTAAAATTGGACATACTTTAGTATATTTCCAAATATCAGGGAAATTTCCATTTTTCAGGCAAATATTAAAAATAAACAATAACGGAGTAACTGAAACTATGATGCAATCTTTTACTATAAAACTGGGAATTTGGTCAAAGCCTGCTGTCATAGAGTTCTTAAGTTTGCGAGCAGCAACAGAAATGTCATTTTCAGTTAAGCAGAGATTAATATTATGTGAGTTGCAAGCTGTTGTTCACAGAGGGATGACAAGGGATCCAGGATGAAGAATCGAGGTATACACTACTAAAAAAAGTACTGAATGCATCTAATATAGATTGCGGATCATTGTACATTTTGTCTTGAAATTTCATAGTATTCGGTATTTTACTAGCTCCTTTTCTATTCTGAACGAACCAACAAAAGTTTTTCGATTCTTGTTTAATTGAGTTTTCAATATCCTAGATGTAGATTTTGTAAGAATTTTCTATTTGTTTTTTCTAACACTTCTCAAATGTTTGTATTGCTAGAAAAATAATTGGAGTTACCTCTTTTGTATCTATCATAGTATTTAGATTTTAATTTTATATTACATATAATTTCAATCATCAACCAAGAAGGGTAACGTATTCTAGCACTTTTATAGAGTGGTACATACATATAAAATATAGAATATAACAATTTGAAAAATACATCACAAGCCTCATTGGCTTCAACAGTATTATATAATAAAGACCAATCACAGTTTAATAAAGCAGGGGAAAATTGGCTTTTTAAAAATTATAATTTTTAGTATTCGTATTACACTTGATTTTTTTCTGTTGCAAATTATTGATTGATAACACTATATTCAAGGGAGGATGGTAATGATCAACCCTAACTAGGGGAAGTCATCACGTGTTACTTCACACGGAATATTGCAAAGGTCTAGTAAACGATCGTTACAATTCATTATAGTATTGGATTGATGTAAATTAGGTAAAAGCCTCTAAGTTCATCATATGGTCTCGTAGCACATTGTTTCGTGCATGTGTTCAATACTGTGGAATATTAAAGTCACTTACTACTACTATATTCACCAATCACCAATACATAATTGTTCTATATAAGAGGTAAATAAGTCTAAATCAGCAATATTCAGAGTTTCAGGGATATATACTACAAAGATGATAAACACAATTAAAAATACTGTTACTGGCAACAATATCAAAAGATGGCAATTTGAATAATAATTCTTGCAGATCTACTTTTTCAATATGAAAACAATTTTTAAATGCAACACCACCACCACGCGTGACATGAAGAGCAGTAAAGTCTCTATCTTTCCGGAACACAGAATAGGCATCAGGGGAAAACATTTCAGAGTCTAGTATATCAGGATTTAA
>OY720461.1:8077384-8342384 GCA_963082715.1 Harpalus rubripes
TACTATAATCCGTAAAAACAGTTTTATAAAGAAAGCTTTTGTTTACAATAATAAAAATTAATAATCGACAATTTTTGAAAATTGTAAATTCTACGTGAACTTGAAGTTCACAAAATTCAAAAAACTCATTTTTTTAAATGGAACACCCGAGGGAACACCTCATTTTTTATGTAAATGAATTCTTCGTTAAAAAATAAGGGTAGTTTGTGTAGCATGTCTTATGTTGAAAGTTGATAGATTTTTAATAAAATGGAAAATATTTAAATTGCATTTATTTACATTAGTTATTTAATCTAATTTAAATCGGCTATAGTGGAAAAAGGAGAAATTTATGTTTACCTATTTCTTATTTTAATGAATTTTTATGAATTACTGTCATATTAAATGTAAAATACCAAGTAAACAAAAATAGAAAATATAACATAAAATAAAAACAAAATGTCCATAGCCAACTAAAGTAGACTTATAAACAAATACTGACGCATGCAATTTAAATATTTTCCATTTTACTAAAAATCCATCAACTTTCAACAGAGGACATGCTACACAAACTACCCCCACTTTTCAACGAAGAATTCATTTAAATAATAAAAATGGGGTGTTCCTGTTTTTTTGAACTTCAAATTCACGTTCACGTAGTAATTACATTTTTCAAAAATTGTCGGTTATTAATTTATATTTGTGGAAACAAAAGCTTTCTTTATAAAACCGTTTTTACAGATTATATAAATTCGATTCCACTCTCGAGATATCGAATGATGAAGTGGCCGTTCTTACAGAAAAAAATTTAAAAATTTAAATTACACCAGAAGTGGTTGATCATGAGTAAAATATTTTTGTTTCGTATGCAAAATTTTCTGCTGATTTCAATGGTAAAATAAAAAATATAGCGATCCATTTAAGATAAAAAAAAGTTGGGGTCTACTTCCGGTTAAACCGGAAGTGCTACTGTTTTGAAAATATTTTATCTGAAACGGGCATGTAAAATGATATTGAATATTTTTTAAAATAACGATAGCGTAAGCTCGTCCTGGGACACCCTGTATATGTATACATATTATTCATATTGTTTTAAATGTTTTACAGATTTCTTTTAAATAATAGTGGTATATTACGATTATGGATAGATGTCATAAAAAGAAAAGATGTCACACATACATCAAAAATTTGCAGTGACCATTTTCTTGAAACTGATTATTTGAAAAGGCCTGGACCATATGTAAGAAGATTAAAACCAGACTTAGTACTTTCCGTATTGCCAAATTTTTCACCACATTTGCAAAAGAAGCAGCAAGAAAATATAGAAAACGCCTTACAGAAAGCGACGAGTTGTGTAACTGGTTAAATTTATTGTAATTATTTCTGTTACAGCCTGTATATGTAATAAATGTATATTATATTCTTAAAACAATAACTATAATCTTTAAAATGTACGCAATAAATAAAAGAATTTGTTAATTCATCCCATTTATAATTTGTTTCTATATGTAATTCTAAATTTGGTGCGTATTTTGCCTGCCCTGAAAATGGCTGCCTTCCAGTTGCTTGTCTCACAGGTGTCTACGCGCACAACCTTAGATCATATAGCTTACGTAAGCTATATGATCTAAGCGCACAATGTACAAGTTAGCAATCCAGTGTATATATTAATATCCCTGGTGTATTGATTAGTGAAAGTAACAGACATTACTAAATATCTAAGTACTACGCCACTTACTGCAAATTCAACGGCATTTATACAATCAACAAATATTGTTTTTTTCGGAACTTTATTTTTAGATTTTAATTTATTAATAAACTAGTTCGTAATAATGTCGGCTTTACAGTCCCACAACTTATACAACTTAACAGATTCTGCAGAATATGTTTCAGATTATAACTTCTTTCAGTTATCTTTATCATACTTACATAACACCCAGTAGATACATTTTTTAAAGATGTCCGATTAGGGTAATCTGTACCATTAAAGAATTAACAAGTTGGCATACATTTATCACTCACATATTTGCAATGACAAAAAGGGTTCGCGAAAAGGATGGATATAACACGCTGATCTTTCAAAAATTTATATTGTTTCGACTAAGTTACGACATGCATTTTAAAACGATGCTCGCTGTTGACAATGCTGTCGCTTTAACGTAAGTTCATTTATTATTTCGGATATATTAACTTGATTTATAGCCATGAGAGTAGCGTTATTTTCAGTCTGAATGATAACTTCGGTCAGACATATTTAAAAATTAAATAAATAAATATATCTTCCCGGCATATTATCCATTACTGGGTGTGTCAATCTGCTTTGTACACAGATTCGTTTACCAGGCGTCACCTCACAAGCACTCATTGCTAGCGTGGAGAGTGCACCACAGGAGTCACAAATTCGAAATATTTGGCGTCGGTTGGGATCGAGCCCGATTCCCCAGATTCGCGACCAGACATTCAAGCACAGGCCCATGATACCCCATTAAGAATGAAGTGATATTTAACCATGTTTTTGATTTCGAGTTTGAAATTTGTAAATTTAAGGAAGGGTACATATTTACAGATAAATTTATTTAGTATCACAAAGTTCGGCTTCATGATTTTGAATTATTTATTTAATGCATGTAAAAACGGTCGTCTAGCTAGCTAGTTTCTTACGAGAAACAAAATATGTTTGAAAATGAAGAAATGAGGTTGAAATGAATCGCTACGTATGTAAACCAACCTTTATGCTACACTGCCATCTATGATACAAATTGTAATACAGTTGAGGATATATGTTTTATAGTTCTCAAAGGATGTGCCTTGATCACACGGCATTTTTAATAGTATTGATGAATACAATACTTTTGAGCAACAGAGAATTTTTTCTTTACTTTGAAAAAGTCTGCATTACTATTCACATGTTTGTGAAAGTTTTATTATTACAAAAAAAAAAAATTAAACTACATATTTACCTGTGGAACGAAACCCCGCCTTTTACAACACGTTCCGTGCATTTATAAACACAACAAGTCTTTACCATTTTGATAGATATTAAAACAATAATATTTTACTGTAACTAACTTATTTATACTATAATAGCACACGAAACTTGAGCACAACACTGGTCACGTGGTTTTCAATGTTTGCACTAACTACAAACTATCCTTTTCTACCTTTTGTTTACGAAGTTTTTTCTAATTTCTATAATGAGCTGATGCACTAATTAACTTGAACTGGCCTAGGCCTATACAAACATCAAAAGAAGGTAAACGAAGCAGATGATGACGACCGTGCGATGGAAGAAATTCTGTTAGAAATTTAGACACAATAGTGGAATACTTTAAGAATGATGAAATTTTGAACGTATTGTTACTGAAGCACTTTTGAAAAATATATTGGCAATATAAGCAGAATAGAAGATACGTTAAATATAAAACTTACCAAAGTTCACACGAGCTCTTGAAGCGTATCAATGTATTGTAGAGGTTAGAATATGATATTAAAATTTGAATCATAGATGGCACTTTAGTAGGTAGGTATAATCACAGTATTGGTAAGAGCCAGCAAAGTAGCTGACATCTGGTGGCAAAATAAAACATATAAGTCGTAGGGAAAACGTTGTGTTGTCATATAGGGTTATATAGTAAACAAGAGTCAAAATGACCAGCAAAACGAAAAGATATTGTGTTGTACCGCAGTGCAATAATTATGCAAGTAAAGACATACCCGTTCACTATTTTCCGAAAACTTAATTATTAAAATATCAATGGAAAATTGCTTTAAAAATCAAGAATATGTCTCCATTCAATAACGTTTATTCAGAATAATTTTTGCCTAGATATTTAATTTCGTGTAAGTATTTATATAAATTTATGCTTCAATACATTATTAGATTGTTTGTATAGTTATTAGAAGATAAAATGCTATTCCATGCCAAAAATTACCGTAACCCTAACCTCTGGTACAGAGAAGAAAAATAGAGAGAAGTTTCTTACGTGTAAGTAGTAATAGTAATTATTATTCTTTAACATTATAACTACATTTATTTTATATTATTTACAGGAAAGATAGAGAAGAAGAAACGATAAAAATGCCAGAAATTGAGCCAGCAAGAGGAAGACTTGCAAAACATAATACATGTAGATTGTTTTTTAATCAAACAAAATACAATTACCTATTTAAATACAATAAAGCAATGATATTTTTTTATTTGTAATTTTATTTACAACTTTCCTTCAGAATGGTCAACCAGTAAATATAATACATTTATAGACCATTCCAGAATGACGTCACAGAATCGTCACCATGTTTGTTGAGGGCATTGAACTCTATACTACTATGGAACGGAAACGATCATTGCTGGCATGGTACTTCAAATTTTTAGGCAACCCATAGTACGTGCATATTTTCCAGCAACCACAAAAATGTTTTCACAAGTGTATTTTAATTGAATGGTTGATGAGTTCACAAAACAATATTAACACGTATAAAATAAACTTAAACAAATATAATTTTCCATCTTTATCATAATCACTGGCAGAAAAATGTTAACTACAAACTCTCCAATGATCTTTTACCACACATTTTTCCTTATTAATGTTTTGGATCCATATATTTCTTATTAAACAGTCTTTAGGAAATCTAGAAAATAATAAAAAAAAGTTAAACTCATCATCAGTTTGGCAATAGTCACGAAAGCCCCTAGAGAAATAAGTTTTCAAATAATCTGTCAAATTATTTTCAATTTGCTCTCACTCTCTTGTTATATTATTACTGATAATTGTTTCTACATAAGAATTTTCAGAATGTCATGTATAGTTTATAGAAAAATAAATTATTTAATTATTCAATAATGCAAAAAATTATTAAGGTAATAGTAAAAGTCCCCATTCTGAAATATTTTGAAACTTCTGGAAAAGCGTGAGCTGTGCTCTGCGCATGCGTCAATTGGTGGAATCTGGTGGAATTGTGACAGTTCGCATGACCTGCCCCTTACAATGCTATAGGTATAGACGTTTCCATTCCATGTATGTATAGAGCAGTGTTGCCAACTCGTGGGAAATTTCCCATTTCATGGGGAAAATTATTGTAAAAATTTAAAAAAGGGGGAAAGGGGAAAATATTAATATCTTAATAATTTAAGGGGAAAATGTCAAATTAAGAACACTCTGCTAAACATGAAAACGCAAACGGCGTAGGATAAGAGATAAAACAGGGAACAACAGACATGACGCATAATCATAAATGAGTGAAACGATATAATACACAATGCCAGGTGGTCCTGATCATTTGACTTATGTATTTGTGTCTTGGTCTTGCAGTTGCTTGCTTGCTTCACGTGTGATGAATACACTATTATTCACGACAGATGACTATTCAAGGTCATTTGTTCGAAGAAAGAATACACATCACTTTATAACAGTAGTTTAGCAACATTTTGTATTAGAAAGAGAAAGATTATTTGACCTATGTCTATTTAATTTATGTGGTGCGACAGATATACGTAAATAGTGGCATTCCTTTCTAACACACTATAAATAATAATGACATATGTCGTAGACTTAGAGATACCTAATTATCTACAACACTGCCCTCTATGATAATATTTACCCAGTGACGTTTGAATCAAATTATTATTCCTTGGTTTATAAGTTAAGTCTGTGTTTTTGTATTTTGTAAAAACATAAGTGAAGAACATAAATCTTTCAGAAAGGCCTTATTTAGAAAGAAAAATAATTTTCAAATGAATTACTCTTATTTTTTCAGTAACAATGTTTCCATAAATATTTCATGTTGCACATGCAATGAAGTTATCTGCAAGCAATATTATATCAGACGGCTCACAGATGACCTTGAATAGTCATCTTTCGTGTATAATAGTTTACCTTACCTAACTCCCTAACTCATAAATATAAATTTTAAAAAATTTCTACTTAATTATGTCTAGTAGCGATAGTGAGAATGAAAATGGACCACCAAAAATTAAAAAAAAATTACATCCAGCAAGAATCTTGGTTGAGTGATCCGGTTTTGAATTTGATAGGAAGTAACTACCTATAGCTTATAAGAGTTGATTATTTATTACAGAAGCTTGTTATGAAGCACTTTTTTATTAAGAAAAAAATAAAATAAACCGTTTTATTATTCTATTTTGCAGTTGCAATGAATTTCAAATTTTGTGGGGAAAAAGGGGAAATTTACTTTACTCTGTGGGGAAATTGACTTTAAAAGGTTGGCAACACTGGTATAGAGTTCACTGGTTGAGGGGCATACAGACAGAGCTGTCATTCGCGTTTAGTACTCTCGTTTGAAACCTGTGTGAAAACAGCAACGGCAACGGTTAAAAGAGTGCAGCAACGAGTAAACGACAGCGCACCGTTACACAAACTCGTGCGCTATACCACTAAACCAGCAACCACCAGCAACGGAAAATAATATTGATAACACGTGTAAAACTGAAGCAAAAAAATTGTATTTAAACTTGAATGTATCACTTTGATATTTATAATAAATATAAACAATAGTCTCAATTACATAACATGTGCATTACGAGGTGTAGGGAAAGAATATTTTCTAAGGTAGTAGGTAGATGTAGGTAATAAAGCTCAGAATTTTAATAAATTAGGTATTCAAACTATTCTGTAACGGTTTCATATTTTCACTAATTATAAACAATAGTCCCTAGATTACAACTGTATAATCCAAAAAGCGTTACGCGGCTTAGGGGGTGAGCTAGAAATTTTTATTTGCAGACTTACATGGGAACTAATTAGAAATTAATTAAATTAGGTATTTAAAACATTCTGTAACGGTTTCATATTTTCACTAATTATAAACAATAGTCCCTAGAATACAACTGTATAATCCACAAAGCGTTACGCGGCTTAGGGGGTGAGCTAGAAATTTTTATTTGCAAACTTACATGGGAACTAATTAGAAATTAATTAAATTACGTATTTAAAACATTCTGTAACGGTTTCATATTTTCACTAATTATAAACAATAGTCCCTAGATTACAACTGTATAATCCAAAAAGCGTTACGCGGCTTAGGGGGTGAGCTAGAAATTTTTATTTGCAGACTTACATGGGAACTAATTAGAAATTAATTAAATTAGGTATTTAAAACATTCTGTAACGGTTTCATATTTTCACTAATTATAAACAATAGTCCCTAGAATACAACTGTATAATCCACAAAGCGTTACGCGGCTTAGGGGGTGAGCTAGAAATTTTTATTTGCAAACTTACATGGGAACTAATTAGAAATTAATTAAATTACGTATTTAAAACATTCTGTAACGGTTTCATATTTTCACTAATTATAAACAATAGTCCCTAGATTACAACTGTATAATCCAAAAAGCGTTACGCGGCTTAGGGGGTGAGCTAGAAATTTTTATTTGCAGACTTACATGGGAACTAATTAGAAATTAATTAAATTAGGTATTTAAAACATTCTGTAACGGTTTCATATTTTCACTAATTATAAACAATAGTCCCTAGAATACAACTGTATAATCCACAAAGCGTTACGCGGCTTAGGGGGTGAGCTAGAAATTTTTATTTGCAAACTTACATGGGAACTAATTAGAAATTAATTAAATTACGTATTTAAAACATTCTGTAACGGTTTCATATTTTCACTAATTATAAACAATGGTCCCTAGAATACAACTGTTTAATCCACAGTTAAAGCCATCATATTGAGTAGCATGACGAATTTCTTTTAATTTTAAATTACCAGAATACGAAACTTTTCTTAGGTATTGTAAATAATGGTAGAAATTTTGAAAATCATTCGAATAGCGATTTTCCTAAAGGATTAACGAAAGAAAATGTATTTTCCTCAAAGTTGACAATAATAACGCGCACCAATGATTATTATTTATTATAATGGGCATTATCGTAATACCTGTGGTATCTTTTAAATGAAAATGGTGCATTTTCTTTATCAAAATGTATGTAGAGATTTCCGATCCTATTTCAGTCACATTGCTTTAATGAAAAAGTGAAATAAACAAATGAATACAAATGCAAATAGTGAAATTTGTTAACCGTTTTGTTGTGCTAAAGAAGTGTAGTCTGGTAATTGTTAATTCCGTAACCAGAAGAGGTAGAAATTTATAAAGGCCAACAATATAATATTTACCTGATTAATGTACATAATGGTTTATATTTTTAGATAATCCCATTTGCATATATTTCTATAATTGGTGTACTGTAAGTTTAGTCTATGTTTTGGTCGATAATTTTTATCGGTGAAGAGGATGGTGATGATTTTATGTCACTTTTATGTTTTAATTTTGGTTTTACCAAACTACAACCTGATGGTTCTTTGTGACATTTTATATCTTTTAAATACAACATGTCAAAATATGTATGAGATACCTATTCTCGTTTCTTCCACTGTTCTTCAGCTGCTAAACCTTCATCGTGGTAAATTTTCTTTTTTCTAGCACATTTTTTCCTCGGAATATTTAGAAGCGCTTCCTTTTGCAGAGAACCCTGCTTCTTATGTTACGAATAAATCTGCTTGCTTTTAATTTTATTTCCCCGCATATAATATGATTTTTCACAACTCCAAATCAATTTTCCACAGGCGCATTACTTAATCTGCTAACATTTGCATTTTTGGCTATTAGCAGGGTCCATAATGGTGCAAACGGTATATATTTCCTTAATATTAAATCTAAAATCTCCGGGTAATAATAATTATTTTTTTCCAAATCTGGGCACTGGCATTTTCATATATTCTTCTTTCATTTTCACACATGCGTTATAAAACAAACTAGATTTATGTCACTACATCTTCTTCTATATTATCGTCTACAATAAGCTCAACTTCTTTTTGTATCGCGAATCGGATTTGAAGATACACATGAATTAATCAGTTCATCAAAATATTATTGGAAATGATTACATTTTTTGGACAAATTAGTACATAGCACATCTGTTTAAACCATTTAAATAACTTGTTAATTTCTTCTTTGCTAAACACAAAAGCTATTGTTTCTTTTAAAAGTCTTTTTAATTCAATATCCTTACTCAATTTGTTCGTATCGTTACATATAATTTTCATAAAATGAGCACAACAAATTACTATTGGCACAATTTTTGGGTCTCTTTCTATACGAGCCTGTGAAATATTGGAAACAGTATCTTAAATAAGATTTTAAATTTGGGAAGTGGTTTCAAAATAATACAATTGCATTAGTACTGGCAAAACTGAAATCGGTGACCACCAAACTACATGATGGCCATTTACATTTATTTCTCATATTGAATTCCTTAAATTTAGCCAACCAATTTCCAATAGTTGTTGCATCGTGGTCTGAACTAATCATTTCTAAAATTGGGTCAATTCTTTCATTATGTGGCGCATAATAAAAGGCACGTTTCTTTAAACTTTGGAAAGCCTAACAACAGAACCTGTGGCATCTAAATGAAGAACTGCTAAATCAAATTTGTCTTAAGATATCTAGTTGCTCTTTACTGTATATATGTCCATGTAAAGGTTTTGTCACACTCTGGATATATCTCGAATTATTATCCCGATGCATTAATATTAAATCAAAAATGTCATCCTCATGTCGATCATTTATTGCCAAAGCTTCAGACCTAATTTTGTGAAATACACAATCGGATTTAATATTTTGCAGATTACCCCGCCGAATGACATTGATCGAGGATTTTAAAACAGTGGATTCGCGAGCAAGGGATGGTTTATCGATTTTCAAAGACTTCCGTACAATACTTCTTTCAACACCTTTCACCTATCTGGTCATTTTATTCTGATAACAATAATTAAGAGAAGAACTATAGACCATTACCTTTTAAGATATCAGAAAAAATGTTAATTTAAACCATTTACAATTTTCATGTTTACAGTACCCGTATATTTTCATGCCATGATTCTCTTAATATTTAACACACAAGTGTTGTTCACAGCTAAACTTCTCTTTTAAAACAATATTATACATCCCAGGTAGTAACTTGTTATTCTTCTATATACCAGACAATAATTTAAATTGTGGTGTTTGGAATACAGCTTGGCTACTTGGCTATGTTCAACAGCGCTCAACTTGTCTACACGAGTTACCAGCGGTCTACGCGCCTCCCTCACATTATGCGGTCCCGGGTTCGATTCCCGGCCGCCGAAACTTCCAGCGTCTAAGGCAGGGCATGTCTTACAGCCTTACTGACGAGTCCAAGTAAGCATGCCCGGGACGAAACGCAACTCACTTCTCTTCACAGCGAACATGGCTTGACTCGCCTTACCCTAAACAGGTCACCAGCAGTCAGCGGGTCTCCTTCTCATCATACGGTCCCGGGTTCGATTCCCGGCCGCCGCAAATTTTAACGTCTAAGGCAGGGCATGTCTTATAGCCTTACTGATGAGTCCAAGTAAGCATGCCCGGGACGAAACACAACTCACTTCTCTTCACAGCTCTCATTACAGCGAACTTAGCCGAGCCTCCGAGATTCTAACGAGCCTGCAACTAGCTTTGGTGACGTCACAGTAGTGGCCCAACTTTACTACAGCGTTTAAAGGAAGATACACATTTTTTTCAAAATATTGCGAAAACTGTGACAGATATGAAATATTGCGTATAAAATATTATAGAACATAAAATTATTTACCAAAATGCGTTAACAGATCATATTTATGTTCGGTCGCTAAACCTTAGGAAGTGTATAAAATAACAAGGTCAGATGATACATGTTAACTTTTTTCTAAATTTTACGAAAACTGTGACATAAAAAATGTATATAAACAATATTATAGAACATAAAATTCTGTAACAAAATGTGTTAACAGAAAATATTTATGTTACGTCGTTTACCCGTAGGAACCGCATAAAATAACATGTCAATATGTATTGCTATACATATTGACTTTCCACACAGAAATTTGTAAAAACTGTTGGGGTACTAGACTGTAATCTCAATAATAAAAATAAAAGTAAATAATTGAAAAACATTAATTTTTACCAAAATAAGCCACAAGGAACTTGAAAATTAGAAATAAGTTATGTTTGATATAGGTAATATGCATAAATTTATAAAATTAATCATTAATATTATAAATATATATAAACAAAACAAATTCTAAACACAGAAAATCTGATGTGGCCAGCACATTACCTTCCGTCAGTTCTATGTATTTCTTACAAATTTCATACGGAAAGTTCCTTGCTAAATTAAATATTCTTTTTCTTGTACATTACCTTCCGGCAGTTGCATGTATTTTATGCAAATTTCATACAGAAAATTATTATTTTGCGACGTTTTCTATATACAGTGTAATGTATCTGCAGAAATAAAAGATTTATTATTATTATTTCTTGTACATTACCTTAAAGCAGTTGTATGTATTTTATACAAATTCCATACAGAAAGTAAAAGATCCTATATTTCCAGTAAAAATTATAAGACAAACACACTATGTCAATTTCACTTGACACTGACATCTTTCAATCAGAATTTTCTTAATATAGTAGCTGTTTCCATAGCTATGGCTACTTTATGAAATTTAATTTCTTTATAATTTTTTAACTCTATATCCATTTAATATTAAGTATAAAATGCAGTCAAATCGTATAAAGAATAAAATATTCTTTAATATTTATAATAACATCAAATGTGAAAAAATTATATTTAACATAGTTTTTTCAAGAAAAACTGTTAAAATCTTCAAATGATGGTACTTCCGGTTGACCAATTGTAACCAAAATCTAATCAGCTCTTCATAAGGATGTAACGAAGAAGTACACGAAAAATTATAATTTTTGTAACTGTAGTATTAGAGTTATCGCAGACGAAAATTTTGTTACACACACACACACATCCACACACACATCCACACACACACACACACATACAGACATCATCGTAAAAATAGTAAATTCGTATTCTAGGGACCCTAAAACGTGCTTATTGATTAAAAACTCATCATCGAATTTTTTGACCAAAGACAATACCTTCCTTACCTAAAGGTGACGGAAGGTAAAAATATATAAAATGTAAACGTTTCTTAATAATTCATTAAAATGGGATTTCTTTCAAATGTTACATTATTATTATTAATTAATAATTATGAATTATGAATTATTAATTATTAATTATTAATTATTAATTATTAATTATTAATTATTAATTATTAATTATTAATTATTAATTATTAATTATTAATTATTAATTATTAATTATTAATTATTAATTATTAATTATTAATTATTAATTATTAATTATTAATTATTAATTATTAATTATTAATTATTAATTATTAATTATTAATTATTAATTATTAATTATTAATTATTAATTATTAATTATTAATTATTAATTATTAATTATTAATTATTAATTATTAATTATTAATTATTAATTATTAATTATTAATTATTAATTATTAATTATTAATTATTAATTATTAATTATTAATTATTAATTATTAATTATTAATTATTAATTATTAATTATTAATTATTAATTATTAATTATTAATTATTAATTATTAATTATTAATTATTAATTATTAATTATTAATTATTAATTATTAATTATTAATTATTAATTATTAATTATTAATTATTAATTATTAATTACTAATTATTAATTATTAATTATTAATTATTAATTATTAATTATTAATTATTAATTATTAATTATTAATTATTAATTATTAATTATTAATTATTAATTATTAATTATTAATTATTAATTATTAATTATTAATTATTAATTATTAATTATTAATTATTAATTATTAATTATTAATTATTAATTATTAATTATTAATTATTAATTATTAATTATTAATTATTAATTATTAATTATTAATTATTAATTATTAATTATTAATTATTAATTATTAATTATTAATTATTAATTATTAATTATTAATTATTAATTATTAATTATTAATTATTAATTATTAATTATTAATTATTAATTATTAATTATTAATTATTAATTATTAATTATTAATTATTAATTATTAATTATTAATTATTAATTATTAATTATTAATTATTAATTATTAATTATTAATTATTAATTATTAATTATTAATTATTAATTATTAATTATTAATTATTAATTATTAATTATTAATTATTAATTATTAATTATTAATTATTAATTATTAATTATTAATTATTAATTATTAATTATTAATTATTAATTATTAATTATTAATTATTAATTATTAATTATTAATTATTAATTATTAATTATTAATTATTAATTATTAATTATTAATTATTAATTATTAATTATTAATTATTAATTATTAATTATTAATTATTAATTATTAATTATTAATTATTAATTATTAATTATTAATTATTAATTATTAATTATTAATTATTAATTATTAATTATTAATTATTAATTATTAATTATTAATTATTAATTATTAATTATTAATTATTAATTATTAATTATTAATTATTAATTATTAATTATTAATTATTAATTATTAATTATTAATTATTAATTATTAATTATTAATTATTAATTATTAATTATTAATTATTAATTATTATTATTATTATTATTATTATTGTTTTTTCAATTATTTACTTTTATTTTTATTTTGCGATTACATTCTAACATCAAAACCGGCAGAGATTTTCCAAATTTCTAAGTATGAAAATACAGAGCCAATATTATCTTTACATTTTTTATTTTATGCGCTTCCTACTATGAAGCGCCGTTTGGGTCATAATTAAATGGGGGAAATATTTATTTTTGCATCGTGAGAAATATATTTTTTTAAGAAATAAATAAATATACTGAGAAATAATTTTTATTTCTTAAATTATATTTATTTTGTGCGCTATAATGAAATCAGGGAAATATTTTTTTTTTTTAAATATTTCTCCCGGTCGACACAGGGCGTAAGCCGCGTGACGCATTGTGGATTATACAGTTGTATCCTAGGGACTATTGTTTATAATTAGTGAAAATATGAAACCGTTACAGAATGTTTTAAATACCTAATTTAATTAATTTCTAATTAGTTCCCATGTAAGTCTGTAAATAAAAATTTCTAGCTCACCCCCTAAGCCGCGTAACGCATTGTGGATTATACAGTTGTATTCTAGGGACTATTGTTTATAATTAGTGAAAATATGAAAACGTTACAGAATGTTTTAAATACCTAACTTAATTAATTTCTAATTAGTTCCCAAGTAAGTCTGCAAATAAAAATTTCTAGCTCACCCCCTAAGCCACGTAACGCATTGTGGATTATACAGTTGTATTCTAGAGACTATTGTTTATAATTAGTGAAAATATGGAACCGTTACAGAATGTTTTAAATACCTAGCTTAATTAATTTCTAATTAGTTCCCATGTAAGTCTGTAAATAAAAATTTCTAGCTCACCCCCTAAGCCGCGTAACGCATTGTGGATTATACAGTTGTATTCTAGGGACTATTGTTTATAATTAGTGAAAATATGAAAACGTTACAGAATGTTTTAAATACCTAACTTAATTAATTTCTAATTAGTTCCCATGAAAGTCTGCAAATAAAAATTTCTAGCTCACCCCCTAAGCCACGTAACGCATTGTGGATTATACAGTTGTATTCTAGAGACTATTGTTTATAATTAGTGAAAATATGGAACCGTTACAGAATGTTTTAAATACCTAACTTAATTAATTTCTAATTAGTTCCCATGTAAGTCTGTAAATAAAAATTTCTAGCTCACCCCCTAAGCCGCATAACGCATTGTGGATTATACAGTTGTATTCTAGGGACTATTGTTTATAATTAGTGAAAATATGAAACCGTTACAGAATGTTTTAAATACCTAATTAAATTAATTTCTAATTAGTTCCCATGTAAGTCTGCAAATAAAAATTTCTAGCTCACCCCCTAAGCCACGTAACGCATTGTGGATTATACAGTTGTATTCTAGAGACTATTGTTTATAATTAGTGAAAATATGAAACCGTTACAGAACGTTTTAAATACCTAATTTAATTAATTTCTAATTAGTTCCCATGTAAGTCTGCAAATAAAAATTTCTAGCTCACCCCCTAAGCCGCGTAACGCTTTATGGATTATACAGTTGTATTCTAGGGACTATTGTTTATAACTAGTGAAAATATGAAACCGTTACAGAATGTTTTAAATACCTAATTTAATTAATTTCTAATTAGTTCCCATGTAAGTCTGCAAATAAAAATTTCTAGCTCACCCCCTAAGCCACGTAACGCATTGTGGATTATACAGTTGTATTCTAGAGACTATTGTTTATAATTAGTGAAAATATGAAACCGTTACAGAACGTTTTAAATACCTAATTTAATTAATTTCTAATTAGTTCCCATGTAAGTCTGCAAATAAAAATTTCTAGCTCACCCCCTAAGCCGCGTAACGCATTGTGAATTATACAGTTGTATCCTAGGGACTATTGTTTATAATTAGTGAAAATATGAAAACGTTACAGAATGTTTTAAATACCTAATTTAATTAATTTCTAATTAGTTCCCATGTAAGTCTGCAAATAAAAATTTCTAGCTCACCCCCTAAGCCACGTAACGCATTGTGGATTATACAGTTGTATTCTAGAGACTATTGTTTATAATTAGTGAAAATATGAAACCGTTACAGAACGTTTTAAATACCTAATTTAATTAATTTCTAATTAGTTCCCATGTAAGTCTGCAAATAAAAATTTCTAGCTCACCCCCTAATACGCGTAACGCTTTATGGATTATACAGTTGTATTCTAGGGACTATTGTTTATAATTAGTGAAAATATGAAACCGTTACAGAATGTTTTAAATACCTAATTTAATTAATTTCTAATTAGTTCCCATGTAAGTCTGCAAATAAAAATTTCTAGCTCACCCCCTAAGCCACGTAACGCATTGTGGATTATACAGTTGTATTCTAGAGACTATTGTTTATAATTAGTGAAAATATGAAACCGTTACAGAACGTTTTAAATACCTAATTTAATTAATTTCTAATTAGTTCCCATGTAAGTCTGCAAATAAAAATTTCTAGCTCACCCCCTAAGCCGCGTAACGCTTTATGGATTATACAGTTGTATTCTAGGGACTATTGTTTATAATTAGTGAAAATATGAAACCGTTACAGAATGTTTTAAATACCTAATTTAATTAATTTCTAATTAGTTCCCATGTAAGTCTGCAAATAAAAATTTCTAGCTCACCCCCTAAGCCACGTAACGCATTGTGGATTATACAGTTGTATTCTAGAGACTATTGTTTATAATTAGTGAAAATATGAAACCGTTACAGAACGTTTTAAATACCTAATTTAATTAATTTCTAATTAGTTCCCATGTAAGTCTGCAAATAAAAATTTCTAGCTCACCCCCTAAGCCGCGTAACGCTTTATGGATTATACAGTTGTATTCTAGGGACTATTGTTTATAATTAGTGAAAATATGAAACCGTTACAGAATGTTTTAAATACCTAATTTAATTAATTTCTAATTAGTTCCCATGTAAGTCTGCAAATAAAAATTTCTAGCTCACCCCCTAAGCCACGTAACGCATTGTGGATTATACAGTTGTATTCTAGAGACTATTGTTTATAATTAGTGAAAATATGAAACCGTTACAGAACGTTTTAAATACCTAATTTAATTAATTTCTAATTAGTTCCCATGTAAGTCTGCAAATAAAAATTTCTAGCTCACCCCCTAAGCCGCGTAACGCTTTATGGATTATACAGTTGTATTCTAGGGACTATTGTTTATAACTAGTGAAAATATGAAACCGTTACAGAATGTTTTAAATACCTAATTTAATTAATTTCTAATTAGTTCCCATGTAAGTCTGCAAATAAAAATTTCTAGCTCACCCCCTAAGCCACGTAACGCATTGTGGATTATACAGTTGTATTCTAGAGACTATTGTTTATAATTAGTGAAAATATGAAACCGTTACAGAACGTTTTAAATACCTAATTTAATTAATTTCTAATTAGTTCCCATGTAAGTCTGCAAATAAAAATTTCTAGCTCACCCCCTAAGCCGCGTAACGCATTGTGAATTATACAGTTGTATCCTAGGGACTATTGTTTATAATTAGTGAAAATATGAAAACGTTACAGAATGTTTTAAATACCTAATTTAATTAATTTCTAATTAGTTCCCATGTAAGTCTGCAAATAAAAATTTCTAGCTCACCCCCTAAGCCACGTAACGCATTGTGGATTATACAGTTGTATTCTAGAGACTATTGTTTATAATTAGTGAAAATATGAAACCGTTACAGAACGTTTTAAATACCTAATTTAATTAATTTCTAATTAGTTCCCATGTAAGTCTGCAAATAAAAATTTCTAGCTCACCCCCTAATACGCGTAACGCTTTATGGATTATACAGTTGTATTCTAGGGACTATTGTTTATAATTAGTGAAAATATGAAACCGTTACAGAATGTTTTAAATACCTAATTTAATTAATTTCTAATTAGTTCCCATGTAAGTCTGCAAATAAAAATTTCTAGCTCACCCCCTAAGCCACGTAACGCATTGTGGATTATACAGTTGTATTCTAGAGACTATTGTTTATAATTAGTGAAAATATGAAACCGTTACAGAACGTTTTAAATACCTAATTTAATTAATTTCTAATTAGTTCCCATGTAAGTCTGCAAATAAAAATTTCGAGCTCACCCCCTAAGCCGCGTAACGCTTTATGGATTATACAGTTGTATTCTAGGGACTATTGTTTATAATTAGTGAAAATATGAAACCGTTACAGAATGTTTTAAATACCTAATTTAATTAATTTCTAATTAGTTCCCATGTAAGTCTGCAAATAAAAATTTCTAGCTCACCCCCTAAGCCACGTAACGCATTGTGGATTATACAGTTGTATTCTAGAGACTATTGTTTATAATTAGTGAAAATATGAAACCGTTACAGAACGTTTTAAATACCTAATTTAATTAATTTCTAATTAGTTCCCATGTAAGTCTGCAAATAAAAATTTCTAGCTCACCCCCTAATACGCGTAACGCTATATGGATTATACAGTTGTATTCTAGGGACTATTGTTTATAATTAGTGAAAATATGAAACCGTTACAGAATGTTTTAAATACCTAATTTAATTAATTTCTAATTAGTTCCCATGTAAGTCTGCAAATAAAAATTTCTAGCTCACCCCCTAAGCCACGTAACGCATTGTGGATTATACAGTTGTATTCTAGAGACTATTGTTTATAATTAGTGAATATATGAAACCGTTACAGAACGTTTTAAATACCTAATTTAATTAATTTCTAATTAGTTCCCATGTAAGTCTGCAAATAAAAATTTCTAGCTCACCCCCTAAGACGCGTAACGCTTTATGGATTATACAGTTGTATTCTAGGGACTATTGTTTATAATTAGTGAAAATATGAAACCGTTACAGAATGTTTTAAATACCTAATTTAATTAATTTCTAATTAGTTCCCATGTAAGTCTGCAAATAAAAATTTCTAGCTCACCCCCTAAGCCACGTTACGCATTGTGGATTATACAGTTGTATTCTAGAGACTATTGTTTATAATTAGTGAAAATATGAAACCGTTACAGAACGTTTTAAATACCTAATTTAATTAATTTCTAATTAGTTCCCATGTAAGTCTGCAAATAAAAATTTCTAGCTCACCCCCTAAGCCGCGTAACGCATTGTGGATTATACAGTTGTATCCTAGGGACTATTGTTTATAATTAGTGAAAATATGAAAACGTTACAGAATGTTTTAAATACCTAATTTAATTAATTTCTAATTAGTTCCCATGTAAGTCTGCAAATAAAAATTTCTAGCTCACCCCCTAAGCCACGTAACGCATTGTGGATTATACAGTTGTATTCTAGAGACTATTGTTTATAATTAGTGAAAATATGAAACCGTTACAGAACGTTTTAAATACCTAATTTAATTAATTTCTAATTAGTTCCCATGTAAGTCTGCAAATAAAAATTTCTAGCTCACCCCCTAATACGCGTAACGCTTTATGGATTATACAGTTGTATTCTAGGGACTATTATTTATAATTAGTGGAAATATGAAACCGTTACAGAATGTTTTAAATACCTAATTTAATTAATTTCTAATTAGTTCCCATGTAAGTCTGCAAATAAAAATTTCTAGCTCACCCCCTAAGCCACGTAACGCATTGTGGATTATACAGTTGTATTCTAGAGACTATTGTTTATAATTAGTGAAAATATGAAACCGTTACAGAACGTTTTAAATACCTAATTTAATTAATTTCTAATTAGTTCCCATGTAAGTCTGCAAATAAAAATTTCTAGCTCACCCCCTAAGCCGCGTAACGCTTTATGGATTATACAGTTGTATTCTAGGGACTATTGTTTATAATTAGTGAAAATATGAAACCGTTACAGAATGTTTTAAATACCTAATTTAATTAATTTCTAATTAGTTCCCATGTAAGTCTGCAAATAAAAATTTCTAGCTCACCCCCTAAGCCACGTAACGCATTGTGGATTATACAGTTGTATTCTAGAGACTATTGTTTATAATTAGTGAAAATATGAAACCGTTACAGAACGTTTTAAATACCTAATTTAATTAATTTCTAATTAGTTCCCATGTAAGTCTGCAAATAAAAATTTCTAGCTCACCCCCTAAGCCGCGTAACGCATTGTGGATTATACAGTTGTATTCTAGGGACCATTGTTTATAATTAGTGAAAATATGAAACCGTTACAGAATGTTTTAAATACGTAATTTAATTAATTTCTAATTAGTTCCCATGTAAGTCTGTAAATAAAAATTTCTAGCTCACCCCCTAAGCCGCGTAACGCTTTGTGGATTATACAGTTGTATTCTAGGGACTATTGTTTATAATTAGTGAAAATATGAAACCGTTACAGAATGTTTTAAATACCTAATTTAATTAATTTCTAATTAATTCCCATGTAAGTCTGCAAATAAAAATTTCTAGCTCACCCCCTAAGCCGCGTAACGCATTGTGGATTATACAGTTGTATCCTAGGGACTATTGTTTATAATTAGTGAAAATATGAAAACGTTACAGAATGTTTTAAATACCTAACTTAATTAATTTCTAATTAGTTCCCATGTAAGTCTGCAAATAAAAATTTCTAGCTCACCCCCTAAGCCGCGTAACGCTTTGTGGATTATACATTTGTATTCTAGGGACTATTGTTTATAATTAGTGAAAATATGAAACCGTTACAGAATGTTTTAAATACCTAATTTAATTAATTTCTAATTAATTCCCATGTAAGTCTGCAAATAAAAATTTCTAGCTCACCCCCTAAGCCGCGTAACGCATTGTGGATTATACAGTTGTATCCTAGGGACTATTGTTTATAATTAGTGAAAATATGAAAACGTTACAGAATGTTTTAAATACCTAACTTAATTAATTTCTAATTAGTTCCCATGTAAGTCTGCAAATAAAAATTTCTAGCTCACCCCCTAAGCCGCGTAACGCTTTGTGGATTATACATTTGTATTCTAGGGACTATTGTTTATAATTAGTGAAAATATGAAACCGTTACAGAATGTTTTAAATACCTAATTTAATTAATTTCTAATTAGTTCCCATGTAAGTCTGCAAATAAAAATTTCTAGCTCACCCCCTAAGCCGCGTAACGCTTTGTGGATTATACAGTTGTATTCTAGGGACTATTGTTTATAATTAGTAAAAATATGAAAACGTTACAGAATAGTTTGAATACCTAATTTATTAAAATTCTGAGCTTTATTACCTACATCTACCTACTACCTTAGAAAATATTCTTTCCCTACACCTCGTAATGCACATGTTATGTAATTGAGACTATTGTTTATATTTATTATAAATATCAAAGTGATACATTCAAGTTTAAATACAATTTTTTTGCTTCAGTTTTACACGTGTTATCAATATTATTTTCCGTTGCTGGTGGTTGCTGGTTTAGTGGTATAGCGCACGAGTTTGTGTAACGGTGCGCTGTCGTTTACTCGTTGCTGCACTCTTTTAACCGTTGCCGTTGCTGTTTTCACACAGGTAAATAACTGTCGAGCAGAGTTCTAGTACTAATTGGTTTAAGTTCAGAACAGGACGAATAACTGCATCAAATTTTAAAGCAGCATGTCGCACCTCAGTAAATAAACCTTCTTTAACATTAATTAAAGGAATATGTTATCCCCTAAAAATGGTATTTAAATCCAAACAAACTATGTATGGTTTAAAACATGAAAAAAAAAGGATTATCAGATTTTACAAACAAATGTAAAACATTCTATACCAATTTCAAAGTTAGCAATTGTGGCTTACAATTATCTACGGAACACCCCCAACTTGGAGCATCACCCGACGCGATAGTTTCATGTGACTGTTGTGGAAATGGCTGTATAGAAATTAAATGTCCTTTTAGTCTCAAGAACAATGGCATAAGTTTAGAACAATTTTCGGAAAAACCAAATAGTTGTCTTGCATACAATAAAGAAACAAATGAATTTCACCTTCATAAAAACCATAGCTATTACCAAGTACAGCTGCAAATGTTTCTTACAAAGAGTGTCTATTGCCACTTTGTAATTTGGTCACCAAATTTGATGTTTATTGAAAAAATATCTAGTGATATTATTTTTATGGAATCTGAACTTTCAAAGGCTTTAACTCTACATGAAAAAGTTATTCTTCCAGAACTTATGGGGAGATATTTTACCAGAAATGCTGCAAATAGAGAAGTACCTATTTGGTGTATATGCAATGAGAGTGACGATGGTAGGGCCATGATTCAATGTGACAACGATGAATGCAGTATAACACTTTGGCTGCCGTAATATTACCAAAAATGTAGTCTCTTCTGGCCGGATTTTTTTTTTTCTTTAATATGATAACAAGAAGATCAGCAAGTATTATAGGATGTATTTTTTCTCAAAAAACATAATTTTTTTATTGTTTTGGGTTGAGAGACATCACTTGATTCACTCGGCCCCCATAGTTGATGCTTGTTCTAATGGCCGTAAGAATCATACGTAGAGTCAAAAATCTTGCAAAAATTGATCGTAAACATGCCCAAACAAAAACGCTTCAGTCAAGATATCGCTGAGTTATTGTTTGACTAGCCTTTTTGAAGTTCATAAATGTACAACATAGTCGTTTACTTCCAATAATATAATTTTATGTTCCTTTTATATTTTCATTTATACTTAGAAAAATACTTCATTTTATTGTTGCGTGTCAAAATAATAAAATAAAGAAAAATATTTATTTATTCGGTGTCTCATTGACATATTCATTACGAACGTCAACTATTTACATTTCAGGCCATGAGAATCAGCAATTGATTCACTTACATACAGGCCAAATGCAGTTTCTATTGCTTACAGCCGTGTTTTTGAGGTTGCCTAAAACTTACATTGATGCGAGCAGCGACAACTGCTTCTAGCAGCCTTTGAAGAATGCAGTGTTTGAGAATCAAGTGATGATGCTCGCGGCCTTTGTTGTAAATTCACTGAGCATCGCGTTATGATTCTCATGGCAGTCAAAGTGATAAAATGGTTTCATATGGAATGTTTGGATATGTCGGAAGTACCTAATACTTTCTGATATTGTTCTGCTTGTGTAAACAATATATAATTTTTTTAAAATTATTTCAAGAGTTAATTGGGCTACTGGCGAACTTCTCTTTTACAAAAAAAAGTAACGTGCCATTGATAGTTCCTTAGTCCTATTTAGGATAAGGAGGTGTGGAAATCGGTCACAAAATAAAACAAAACACCAAAACATTTTTAATTATTTATTTAAAAGTCTGCAAATTAATATTTTATTAAATAAAAATTATTTAACATTTTTTTCTTTCCCATATTAATTCAAACCACATGCAATTAAAACAACAGCATATTATTCGATAAAATAGAGCTAAAACTTGTTATCTACATGCAACACAATTAAAAGATAGTGCGACAGAAATAATTAGAAAACAGACATAAATATCTACATATTTAAAAAATGAAAATACGAAACCAAAAAGGTGTGATGCAAGAGCAAGAGAGTTGTGAGGTTGACATTTGACATTTGTGCTCGTCTGGTGGAAAATCCTAAAAAATAAAGGAACAAAGTTAAGTTAGTGTTTAATAAATTGTCAAAAGTTGGACTTGATTTTGAGAAGCTCCAGAAATTATTATATAGCTCTGGTTCTAGCTGTATCCTTTTTTACGACAATTGTTATATGAAATAACCTAAAAAACAAAGTCACATTTTTTGCATCAATTTTAGCAAACTGTGAAAACAACTAGCGACCTCTATTGTCGTCAAATCGAAACTTTACGATCTCTGTCGCTGAAAGAAATACGCCATACGGCACACTTCACGCATATCACAGCAGGAAGATGGATGGCGTCAACAAGGCGTTAACTCAAACAACGGAACGAAACATTTTAGACGCAATAAGCAAACTAGGCATGGATACGACTGAAAAAATTGACTTAATGAACGTATCCACAAAAACTGAAGAGAAACTTGAAGAACATGGAAAAATACTAAAATCTCATTCCAACAAACTGTCGATTCAAGAAAAGGAATATCGCAAGAAAAATATTATTATAAGTGGGCTACCAGAGTCAGAAAATTCACCTAAGGAACTGGAAGATTTAGTCCTCAGATTTCTTAATGAAACATTGGAAATCCAAACGTCTATAACTGAAATAGATATCACACGCAGGTTGGGTGAAAAAAGGACAGGAAAAATACGCCCAATTCTAACAAGATTTCTCGCTCACAGAAAGACAATAGAAGTAATCACAAACAGAAAAAAACTACAAGGTTCTAATATAAACATTTGGGAGGATTTTCCAAAAGAAGTTGTAAGTGAAAGAAAAAAATTAGTACCTATAATGCAAAAATACCGACGAGATGGGTACTATGCTGTCATAAAATACAATAAACTATTTGTAACCTGAAGAAATTGGGTTGCATTAATTAATTCTCACAGTAACTTCTTTGTACTTATCAGTTTTATTATTTAAATATTAATTAGTAATCAGTACATCCATGAACACATGTATCTTTCATCTTACATATCTTTTTCAACTAACTTTCTTCTTCTTGTTATTGTTTTAACCAATATTGCCAACCTTACATAATAATAATAACATATAATTTTCCAATGTTCCCAACACTCCTCCTCGATTTTACAAATAATTAACAATTCTTTGCAAAGTCGTTTTTCTTAGTATAAATTATTACATAGTTTTAGCCATGTTTCTAAATTTAACAAAAGTTTCTTTACATAATGGTTTGGTTAATGTATCGGCGATATTTTCACTGGATGAAACATATTGAATTGAAATAAGTTTTGAAATAATTAAATCCTTTAAAAAAAGAATATGTTTCCCCCTCTTTGAGTTCTCATAGGTTTTAGACATTAATATTGCACTTATATTATCACACTTTAATAATGCCTCACTTTTTACACTAAAATCACTTAAAACACCTTTCACATTTATTAAATCTTGAGCAGTAGCTGCAGCAGCGATATATTCCGCTTCTGCTGTTGAGAGTGCGACGCATTTCTGTTTCTTGGAGAACCAGCTGACAGGATTTTCTCCGTAGAAAATGATTCCCCCACTTACGCTTTTCCTGTCTGTCTTGTCCGTTGCCCAATTTGCGTCTGTATATGCGGTTAATGTTGTATTTCCCTTTTGGTAGGATAATCCCATATTTTTAGTCTCTTGCAGGTATCTTAATATTCATTTCCCAGCTTTCCAAGTTTGTTTAGTTGGCTTGTCGAGCATCCTACTTAGATAAGATACTGCAAATGTAATATCTGGTCTACTTGTAGTAGAGATATACATTAAACTACCGATTAGCTGTCTATATGGAACGTTTTGTATACATTCGTTCGGTTCTATTTGAAAACTGCTTTCCATCGGAGTTGATATACCATTACTTTCGCTCATATTGAAGCGACGTAAAATCTTTTCTATTGTTCTTGTTTGTGTTATTAGAATGCTTTCAGCATTGCGTTTAATTGTCATCCCAAGATATTGTTCAACTTCTCCTAGATATTTAGCTTCAAATTCCTTTTTCAATAATTTTATGACAATATTTACTTCATTTTCTATGCCTGTGATTAGCACATCGTCTACATATACTATCATCCATACATTATCTTTGTAGTATAAACAAGAGTCATGTGATGATCGTATAAAATGGTTTTTAATGGCAAATTCGTTGAATCTCTTGTTCCAAACTTTCGGTGCTTCTTTCAAACCGTAAAGTGCCCGATTTAACTTCAACACTAAATCTTTTGTATTCAGTCCTTCGGGTGGATACATATATATTTCCGATTCTAAGTGTCCATTGAGAAATGCTGCGGGTATATCTAGCTGTTCGACTTTCCAATTCATTTGTAAAGCGTGAGCTAACATGATCCTAATTGTTGAAATTCTTGCAACAGGTGCATACATTGTATTAAACATATTCTCCTCCTGTGTTTGGAATCCTTTTGCTACAATTCTAGCCTTTTTGGTTCCGTCCTCCTTGGTACGAAATACCCATTTTGTCTCTATAGCTTTCTTGGTAGCTCTGTTTTGGACCAGGTGTTTAATTTTTCATGAATATTCAATTCCTTTTCGATTGCTTTATTCCACTCTTTTAATTTTACTGCCTCTTCGTAGCGTTTTGGATCATATTCTTCTTCTGATACCATACAGTATGCTTCGTATAGTTCGTATTCGTTTAAATATCGCGGAGCTTTAACATTTCGACCGGTTCTTGTTTTATTTTCTTGATGAATGTTTGAATTTTCTGCTGCTTCTTCTCTTTCTTCTTCTGCTCTTTCTTCTTTTTCCGCTTGTTCTTCTTTTTCCGCTTGTTCTTCTATCTCGATGTTATTATTTTCCGATTTGTGGTCATTTTCGCTTTCTCTTATTTGTATAATTGTTGATTTCTCACTGTATCTAAACTTTGTTTCATCGAATATTATATCTCTCGAACACATTATTTTATTATTGTCACTATTCCAAACTCTATAGCCTCCTCCGCTATATCCAACCATTGTTAAAGGTTCTGCACGTGGTTCAAGTTTACTTTGTTTTGGCATTTTGACTGTCCAAGCCCGACATCCAAGTGTTTTCAATTTTGTCAAGTCATTTTTACCATACCACCTTGTTGCTGGAGGAATTCCTTCATTTGCACTTGTAGGCGATCTGTTCAGTTCATGTGCTGAGGTTCTTATCGCCTCTCCCCAGAGCTGCTTTGGCAATCCGGTTTCAGAGAATTTAGTTCGTACTTTGTTCATAAGCGTCGTATTCATCCTTTCGGATGTTCCATTTTGTTGTGGACTGTAAGGGGTGGTGTATTGCAACCCCACACCTTTGGATGTACACCAGTTTTTGAAATAGTTTGATGAAAATTCCTTACCATTATCCACACGAATCTTCTTTGTTTTCTTTCCATGCTGTGTTTTGATTAGTTTTATGAAGTCTATTACGTTCTGTTCTGCTTCATTCTTTGTTTTCAATAATTTAACGATTACATAATGGGAATAATCGTCTATTAAAACCTGAAAATAACGATGACCTTCATATGTCGGTGGATCTATTGGTCCAGCCAGATCGCTATGTATTAAATCTCCAATTTCTTTAGAATGTTTTTCTTTTGACTTGAAAATTTGCCTCGTTGATTTTCCTTCAATACATATAGTGCAGTTATTTTTATTCACGGGTAGTTCTAGCAATTTAAGTCCTTGTCTGTTTAGGTGACCTAACCTTCGGTGCCATAATTCAGCTTCTTCACTGATTGAACTATTACAATACTCTATCTGTTCTATGTTTACTTTTAGTATAAATAGATTATTTAATGTTTCGCAATTTAATTCATAGTTTGCTCCTATAATTTTTGCACTATTTTTCTTAAATACTACTTTATTACCTTTCTTCAATAATTGTGATACTGATAATAAATTATGACTCATTCCGTCAATGATTAATGCATTAATGCTCATTTTTCTTCTTTGGCAAATTCCATGTAATGTACCTTTTCGTTTTGCAATCATTCTTTCTCCATTTGCAACTCGAATACTTATTTCGTTGTTTAAGTATTCAATATTTGACATGTATTTTTCTAATTCACTACTTACTAAATTTTGAGTTGCACCGGAATCTAATATGAAGTTGTTTTTGTCAAGTAATTCTGACATACAATTTAAAGCAATAAACGATATATGTTCTTCAGCTTGATTAGCTTTTTCTTCTACGTTACGTCCGCGTCCACGGAATCTCGAACCTCTTCTATTGCCACCAGAATTACCTCGCCAGCTTCCTCTGTTGAATGGTTTCTGTTGACTGCACTGTGATATCTTGTGCCCTTCTTTGCCGCATCTGTAGCATGTATAAGGAAATGCTCTAAAGGAAACATCTTCGTTGTTTGTATCCTTGTTCGGAATTTTTGTTTTGAGTTTTAATTCCTCATCTAACAGTCTTGATTTAACAAAGTCCATAGTAACATCCGTATTTAAAGTTTCGATTGCAGTTATTACCGGATCATATACTTCATTTAAGGTTAATAGAAGATGACACACTTTATCAGTTTCTTCTATTTTGGATCCTGCATTTTCTAACTCTCTAATAATAGTGTCAAATTTTAAAAAGTGGTCTTCTAACTTTGTATTCTCCTTCAATTTTAATGTTAATAACTTTTTCTTTAAGGTTAACTTTGAACATATACTTTTCCTTTCGAAAACATCTTCAAGGGCTTTCATCATATATTTCGCAGTTTTTGCATCTTTGATCAAATCCAGATGTCTTTATCTGCTTGTTCGCTGAAATCTTCAATTTTCTTTTCTAATGCTACTTTTAACTGTTTCTCTTCTAGTAGGGCCATTACTCTAAATTTCCAATTATTGAAATTTCCAGAATTCAACTGTGGTAAATTCGACATGGACACAGCCATTTTGTTTGTCAACTCTATTTTTCGTTTCTAAAGGCGAATACTTGGGCCCATAACCTGAAGAAATTGGGTTGCATTAATTAATTCTCACAGTAACTTCTTTGTACTTATCAGTTTTATTATTTAAATTTTAATTAGTAATCAGTACATCCATGAACACATGTATCTTTCATCTTACATATCTTTTTCAACTAACTTTCTTCTTCTTGTTATTGTTTTAACCAATATTGCCAACCTTACATAATAATAATAACATATAATTTTCCAATGTTCCCAACATAACCAAAGATAATGTGACATCAGAAGTGACAGCTGAAATGTCTGCAGAAAACGAACAGTTAATCAAGAAAAGACAACTTTCAAATGATACAGATGAAGATGTACACAAACAAAAACAAAAACAGAAGAAAAGCACAGATACTGCGAGTAATAGCGGCTCGAATAAGCATGAAATTAATTCAACAAAACATACAAGAGAAAAACAAACTTCAATTGCTTCAGAAAACATAATACAATACCTACAACGTGGTAGGTCTAACTCTACCTCAACAGTACGTAAAGCAATCCTTAATATAGACGGAAGTCAAAGTCAGGGAGAATCAACCCCTACAAGATAGCAATCAACTAATACATCAACATCAGATTTGTGTACAACTTCGACAAATAAGGCTATATATTACGGACATGAACAAGTCAACAACATTGAGAATGAACATAATAACTCCGAACACGGCTGGTCCTCGCGGGAGTTGTCGACCATACCCCCCCCCCCCCCCCAAGCAAAAATGTACATCTGCACACTAAATACTAGGACTTTAAAAGAAGAAAGTAGAATAGAAGAATTAGAACACGCCTTAAGTAAAATAAAATGGGACGTCATAGGTTTAGCTGAAATAAGACGTAATTATGTATCAATATTAAGAAGAAGATCCGGAACATTATTCTGCCATAGTGCTGCAAGAAATGCTTTATATGGTACAGGCTTTGCTGTTAATAATACAATAATCAATAATGTTACAGAATTCAAACCAATACACGAAAGAATTGCAGTACTGTACCTGGAAATAAATAATTCAGCTAAACTAAAAATAATTCAAGCCCATGCTCCAACCAGCGAATCAGCACATGAAGACATAATTGATTTCTACTCCCTGCTCGACTCAGAATTAGACCAGTCTTCATCACCATCGACTCACACGGTCTTAATGGGTGATTTCAACTCCAAAATCGGTAAAAGACAATATGGTGAAGAATTCGTCATGGGGAATTCCAATTATGGCGAAAGAAACGAAAGAGGTGAATTATTTGTTCAATTCGCAGCACAACACCAGCTGAAAATTATAAATTCTTTCTTTCCTAAACCACCCGACAAAAAATGGACTTGGCAGTCACCTGCAGGTCATAAAAACGAAATAGATTTTTTTCTAATGAAAAGTATTAGACATACCACAAATATAGAAGTATTAAATAATTTTGAATTTATAACTGATCACAGACTTGTTAGAATTACAATAAAAATTAAAAAGTTAAAACGTCGAGCAATAAATTTCACTAAAATACCTAGAGGAAGCGAAATACTAGAAAACGAAAACGTATTCCAACTAAAACTATCAGAGAACCTAAACCATGCTTTTAATAATGATAATGAAATAGAAGTACAAGAATTATACGACAAACTCGTACACGCGATCACAACAGCAGCTTCAGAGATACAAATTAATAAAGGCAACAAAACAAGTAAGTTAAAAGACGATACTTTAGAATTAATTAAAGAAAGAACAAAATTAGAACGCGTAAAAAATAAAACAATGGAAACAAAAATAAAATTAACAGAAACTAGAAAATTAGTTAAAAAGTATATAAGAAGAGATATAAAAGCCCACGAAGATAATATGGCCAAAGAGCTTGAATAAAACAAATTTCTCAACAAAAAAACTTAAAAAAGAACTCTCAGTAGGAACTCAATGGATATCTAAATTAGAAAAGAATGGAAAAACAGAATACGACAGAAATACTATAATAGAAATCGCAACAGAATTTTACTGCTCACTTTACTCAGTAAACTGCTCACAGTCTGTATCCAACATATCTGCAAATCAAGAAAATAAGGATGAAGTTCCTAAGTTCATGAAAGAGGAGATTGAGAAGGTCATCAAACAACTTAAAAATAACAAATCACCAGGCGAGGACAAAATATCAAATGAAATTCTAAAAGCCGGAATGAACGAATTATTACCTTCTCTACAAATATTATTTAACAAGGTCCTTATAACTACAAAAATACCAAAACAATGGGCAAAAGCAGAAATAACTCTCCTTCACAAGAAAGGTGACAGACGAAATATTAATAATTACAGACCCATAAGCCTCATTCCGAACATATACAAAGTTTTTTCAAAGTTACTCCAACAGAGATTAAAAAACAAACTCGAAGAATTTCAAACAGAAGAACAAGCAGGCTTCAGGAAAAACAGATCCACTATTGACCACCTACACATAGTAAATCAACTCATTGAAAAATGTACAGAGTACAATATAAAAATTTATATCGCGTTTGTTGACTTCCACAAAGCGTTCGATTCTCTAATCCACGAAGAACTTTGGAAAGCACTAAAGGCAGCAAACGTGGAAGAGAAGTATATATCCATAATAAAAAGTATTTACAACAAGAACACAGCAACAATAAAACTGGAGAAATCAGGCAAAGAATTCAAGATAGAGAAGGGTGTTAAGCAAGGCGATCCGCTCTCGTCGGATCTATTTAATTGTCTTCTCCAGTATACTATGCAATCAATGAGCTGGGATGAAAAACAGTTTGGAATCAAAATAAATGGCAAAAGACTAAATCACCTATGTTTCGCCGACGACATTGTACTCTTTGCAAATTCAGCAACAGAACTACAAGATAAATTAGAAGATCTGGATCGCTTTGGCAGTAACGTGGGACTTAATATTAACTTTAACAAAACAAAAATCATAACAAATGACGACAAAACGCCTATATCAGTAAAAATGATACAAATCGAGTATGTAAGTGAACATATCTACTTAGGTCAACTAATCAGTAGACGCTTGACGTTAGCTTGGAAGAAATATTGGACGCTGAAAACAATCTTTAAAAATAACACACACATTGAAACCAAAAGAAAAGTATTCGATATGTGCATCAGCCCAATAATTACTTACGGCTCACAAACATGGGCTTTAACCGCTAGGCAAGCAAAGAAAATCAGAACACAACAAAATAAAATGGAAAGATTTTATTTCATCATTACGATATCTGTGTACAAAACAGGTTGGCACACCCAGCAATAGGTAATAAGCCGTGATATATTTATTTAATTTATATTAATTCAAAACATGTCTATTTAACTTAGGTCACATCTTTAAATTTGTGACATTTGTATGTTTTTGTTGTATTTGTATTGGTTGTCCTGATTGTCAAAAATGACAGCTGCATATTCTTTTTGTAATATTTGTGATTTATCGAGTGAAATTTCTACAAAATGAGGTGAAAATTATAATTGTACCATATTAATTGTTCATAAGTTTCAAATCGTGTTATTTAAAATAAATTTGTCAGAAAATGAGTTTGACGTTCCCTTTTTTAAAATAAACAGCCAGGGAATGTTTCCAGGCAACGCTTCCCGTCTCCGGTATTATAATGTGCCATTTCCCGGACTCAAATTAGAAACAAAGTAGTAAACAGTGGACAGTATGAAATAATAGTACATTAATATACAAGTTTAATGAAAAAGGATTTTACCTCACCTGGAATTTACATATTGGAACCAAAACAAACTTATAATTATTTCATAGGTATAACGGACGGAAAAAGATTTACTAATGCTGAATACACGTAAACTAAATCTAACGCACATTTTTCATCTACTTTAAACAGCATTGAAATGGGAATAGGTCCACGTAATATTTTGTATTTCGCCCTTAATAAACCAATAACGCGTTCTACATGTATTCGTACATGCGCTATATTTCGAGTTTTTTCTAGTTCAACAGGCTCTAACTGATTTTTTTCTTTTCTAAACGCTGGAATTAAAACTTTTGCTCCAAGCATTTCAAGTGATTCTTTAATAAGAAAACCTCTATCAGCCATTATTACGTCCGTAGGGTGAATTTTATTCAAAAATCCAGAATTTTCTGTTATATATTTGTCGCTTGCACGACCCCCCCATGCATTCGCAATAAAAGATATTGTTCCTTGTGGTTTAATTCCAATTAAAAATTTTACGGTTTTATGATGCTTATAATTACTCCAGCACTGAGCCGATGTTAAATATTTTTTTGGACTTTCAGTAAAAATTTCAAAGCAATCTATTATGATTGCCACACGATCGCCAAAATATTCTTTAAAACAAGCTGGCATATTTTTTTTAAAGTGTTCCTCTCCGGCCAAAAAATTAAATTTTTAAACAATATATACATAACATCTACACATTTGTAAAAATATCCAGAAATTGTGGTGGGACTAGCATTAAAGTAATAAGAAAGAAATTTAAAGTCCAAATTTAGTCGTAATTTCATAAGAGTTAACAAGAATTGTTGAAAAGTTGATAATGAAGATCTATGGTGCTCAGATAAATATGGTGCAACGGTATCATGTAACAGAAATAATAATTTAGAATTTGGTAAGCCGGTAAAATATTTTGTCTTCGCGTCATTGTCTGCAAATGAATTTTTATCTACATTAAAATTATCTAATTGACTTCTTAAGCTATATATTCTGCTGTTTGTGAGTGTAAGCTCCTGGAATAACTTCGTCAAATCAGACATTGAAAGATCTGTTTGACTTGATATTCCAGTTTCAGGTTCTTCGATACACACAGTCGATTCGTCATTTTCAATACCCGAAGACACCTGTACTTATTTTTAAATATTAACTCATCACAAACACACTTAATATGAAACGTGTTGATAGAAAGAACTACAAAAAACGAAATATATGTACAGTAAAATTTTTCAAAGATGTCCGATCAAGGTCATCTAGAAATTTTATCAATTAAGATTTTGTTGTCAAATTCAGTAGTGTCGTTGACTTAGTTTTTATGAGGGTACATAAGATACTACTGTTATTTTATTATTATAAAAATATATGTTACAGTAAAGGTTCAAAATTCAAAACTACGTCAACAGGTAAGTTTATTGTCAAATATAAAACCAAATATGTGAAATATGAGATACTGAATATGAATCAATATATCTGAATTAATAAATAAACGTACGTTACACCGAAAGTATTGTCAACAACAACCATCGTTTTATAATGAAATGTGCTAACTTAGTCGACACATTCGAAACATTATGAATTTTTGAAAGACAAGCATATTATATTCATCCTTATCGCACACGCTTTTTTGTGATAGAGATAAATATATGCTAATTTGTTAATTCATTCATGATACACATGTCCTTGATCGGACATCTTTCAAAATTTTTACTGTATATAGGAAAATACATAAAATTCGTTGGTCGTTCTCTTTATCGTATCACACATATCATAATTTTGTTGTTCTGTGATAAGTTTATAGTCGTCATATATAGTCAGGTACCTATTTGTTTTAGATAGGAAGAAAATAATAATTTTAGTCCAATTTTGTATGTAGTGTACGTAAGGGAAATGTTATAGATGTCAACAATGTTATGTTACTAAGGTTTTATGTTTATAATTAATGTAGATAACACTTGCGTTAGCAATGACTTTATTTCCTGCACCTCTCCCATTTTGTCTTCGGAATTGTTACCTATCCTTAAAATTGCCTGACACCGAAAGGTAAAAAGGCTTTGGATAAAGTAGGTTTATAATTATTTTCATAATAAAGTCAGTTTAGCCCAACATTGTTATTTTTATGTAACTGTGATATCTGGTAAACACACTCACGCTAGTGCTACGAATGTGTAATCATTTATGGATATCTGCATACAACACACATTAAATACATAAGAATCATGCATTCACACATAGTTGGGTAAATAAAAGCGTACATACTAGTAATAGCAACTTAGCTGACTCATTCCACTCTCTTATCAGAATTCCTACTACTACTAAACGTGCATCCTTCATACACCAAATTATTCCTTAATATTTACATATTAAAATAGTTTAGTAATGAGTAACATGCACTGTATTCTTATCACGCAAACAAACCTCATGAGATGTATTTTGTTGTGGTATTAATTCCACTCTTTGTCGATACCTATCATGTCGTGCCCTTGCATCTGGTTTTTTCACATGTATTCCAAAATTATATCCCAAATTTTGGCAAGGAATGCAATCAGGATCATTTTCGCTATTTAATTCAGCTGGTTTTCCTTAGAAAGCATTTTAATAAAAGTAATATAAACATTAACTTTGTAAACATAGTACCTGAAATAAAATGCTTTGAACAAATTCTTCAATTTTTAAGAAATGTTTCACTTAAAGGTCCTTTCTTCAAAGCATGTATCCATTTTTCCCGGCGTTTACTGCTTAATTTTTCAATAATTCCACCACGATTTTTCACAATGGCTGGAAATCTAAAAAATGACAATTTGTCTCTTTCTGCTCTGCTACCACAACCCACAACAGAGCAAAATGAAGGCATGTTCTCGAACTAAAAGTATACAAATACATTATTTAAAACAGGAGTATGGACTACTTATTCGTATATATTGAACTTACCTGATATATACGTAAAATTTACTTGAATTGCGATGACACTACTTCCTACAATATAAAACTCTTATCAAGTGATATTGACTCTTAATATTACAATTTATGGACAAAAATTAACTTATAATATGTAACTATAATGAATTTTAAATCCAACAGTTTGGTCTCTTCCACCTTTCTCCCTGTCCTGCATTATAGCTGCACACACATTTCCATGTGATGGCATTTGTGTTATTGTTATCACGATAGTTAGGTGCCACATTGTCTTCATATCCATATAAAATAATGTGTCTTATAACTAAAAATAAATAAGTTAACAAGCAACATAACCTTAAATTTGTATTTCATTTTACCTTCATACACTGCTTTTCCTTCGGTTATAGGTCGCACAGCACCTTTTAAATAAATATATACATCTGTCATTGTAATAAACATTCTGAATTTAATAAAAAATAACAGAATATTTCCTAAAACAAAGCATTAAACTACAACGATTACAAGTGTAAAATTATGGTAAAATTCAAAGTTTTGCCTATAAGTCTGTCTTTGGTGCTGCCGCTGCCATCTCTTGAAAGTGGCTCTCCCGAATAGCAGTTGACCGCTTCGCTCGCTTCTACTTGCAAAACTGAATAATTATGTGTGTGTTTAATAAAATTATGTATCTATTTAATGATATATTTCAAAATGAAATAAAAATAATTAATTAAGCATGTCTCATCAGATAAAGATCGTCTCTTAGGCCTAAATATCATGTCACCGTAACTAAAAAGCCGTTCAGCTGCGGATGATTAAATTTATTGAATTAGTGATTGATTAATTTAATTAATTGAATTTTTTTTATTACTTTGAATCTATTTTCAGTTCTGGTTATGTATCAAAAACATTTTGCTTATATATTGCTTTACAGGTGTGAATTATCATCGGTTTCCAAATCCGTTGGCTGATTTACCGAGATTCAATACTTGGATTCAAATTTTGGGTATAGAAGAGTTGCGTGTTATGGATCCAGTACGTGTTTATAATAACAGACGTCTTTGTTCCTCTCATTTTGAATCCAAGTATAAAAGTCCAGGAAATCCTCGTTTACATAGAAACGCTATACCCTTTATAGGTAAGATTTATATTTTAATTCCCAGATAGTTGTTTCCTTGCAAGCATACATGAATTTGTATGAAATTCGATTTAATACCCAGTAAAATTATTTAAATAATTACTAAACACCTATTGTTTTTATTGGTAATAATAATGAACATTTATTCATGTGTTTTCAGGGCAAGCTCCTGCAATCGATGATAATGGTACTCATAAGGTCCACACAGAAACAACGATTGCTTTTGAAAAAGGTATGTGATATTTTGGTTCTGTCTACTGCAATTAGAATAAGCAGGCAATTTCATGATGTGAAGAGTCGTATTTTATGCTAATTTATGTACAGTACTGTTCATATTAGTTACCGTTACAAGAGATTGAGATTATGTATAGGATTTTGTTATAAGGAATAATATATCTTGTACAGTAAAATGGGGATTAGAGATTAAAAGATTATTTCTTATTGTTACTGAATACACTTAAGATACTTTATTTTCTACGTTGGATTAATAGGTATAATATAGTTTCAACAGTAAAATATGGATTAGAGATTAAAGGATTATTTTTTATTGTTACTGAATATCTTCTAATACGCTTAAGATACTTTATTTTGCACGCTGGGATAATAGGTATAATGCAATTATGTTCAAGGGCTTGTTTAAGACTAGGAATTTGGTACGGTTAGCTTTTCGTAGAATAACGGTGAAATTTTATGCTACTTACCCCGTATAATTAAATCTTCTATTTGAGAGTATACTTTAATAAGATATTACTAAGTGTGATATTGGTATGGGTATATTACTATTAATTGTTTTTTTTTTTTTAGTATCGCGTGACACAGTCTCTGCTTCTACCAGTGTAGACGTGACAGCATCAGTTTCTGCATCTTTTGATGCTTCCACATCTACAGGTAATATTTCATTCTAGGATTAAATAAGTTTTAATATTTTTTAAACATTGTTTGAAGAATTGCTATTTGTAAAAGATAATTTTAATTTTACACTTTCTTGGTAGTTTAACGGATTAGTATACTTGTTTTTTTTAGAATAAGTTAATTTTTAATTTCCGTAGTATAAATGCACTGTACATTACATTTTGTTAGTTTTTAATAATTTCTAATTTATGGCCCTATTCTGTAAGTCTTACAGATCTGTAAATATTGAACAAAATTAATCAACATGTGTTTTATCAGTTTTTTTTACAGATTTATAGATCTATAAAATTTACAGTTTTTTTCAGAATTGGCCTATTAGTTTTATAGAAATATTATTTTCTTGTTTTATTATTAATTATTTTATTACTCATGCACGGGAATTTCCAATATTTGTAAATTTTAATTTTAAAATTCCCTGACCAATTTGTGAAATAAATATTTGACCTATTTAATCATTCAATAAAAAATTATTTTTTACAATGGTTTGTTTTATTGTTTGTCTCCAGAACTTATGTTTTACTTTTTTGTTAGGAACTCCAATAAATTCTGGGTTGCTGGGTTCTGTTTGCGTAAAAAACCAAATGGAGTTAACCCCAAAGGCCAAAGTCTTGTATAGGACAGCGAGATATTGGAAGAGGGCTGCATCCCAAAATAAATTAAGGAAACTTTCGTTTCAACAAAGGTTAGCGGCCGCAGAAAAATTTGCGGATTCAGAAAGTTTTACTCATATGCCCTTGACTCCAGCTGCACAAACCTTCTTTGCAATGCAGCAACGTGAAACAGCTAAAAAACCCAGGGCACGTAGATTTACAAATGAGGAAAAAATACTTAGCTTAACGCTGTACAAAAGCAGCCCGAAAAATTACTGCTTATTACACAAATTATTTACGCTACCCTCGCAAAAATCGCTGGTACAATTCCTGAGGCGATTGAACTTGAAGGCTGGAATTAACGAACAAGTTTTCCGTACACTGAAGATTCAGGTACGGAAATTGAAAAAGGAGGACAGAAACTGCATCCTAATGTTCGACGAAGTAAGTTTGGCGTCAAATTTGGAATACGATGCGAGAAATGATAATGTAGTTGGTTTTGTTGACGATGGGACTAACAAAACAGAAGAGATGGCTGATCACGCCCTAGTTTTTATGGTGCGAGGCATTTTTAAAAATTGGAAACAGCCATTATCATTCACATTTTGTAAGGGGACAACTAAAAGCAATAAATTAGCTGAACTTATTGTTCAAATCATTAACAAACTGCAGCAAGCAGGTTTAAATGTAGTTGCAACAGTTTGTGATCAAGCAAGAAGCAATACAGCAGCAATAAAGCTTTTGAAAGAGAAAAGTAAAATTATTGCCAATCAAAAAGGGAAAGAATGGAAAGAAGAGGTTTTCAGCGTAAACAATGAAGAAATTGTTGCGCTATTTGACGTCCCTCACATCTTTAAAGGCATCAGAAACAATCTGCTTTCTAAAAGTATGATGTGCCGGATCGGGGGAAGACAATTAGTGGGGAAGTGGGAGCACATTGCTAGCCTTTACGAATTCGATAAAAGTAAAGGCGTGCAGGAATTTAGGCTTCTCCCAAAATTAACCGAAGGACATATCTATCCGACTTCTAAGCAAAAAATGCGTGTCAAACTGTGCACACAAGTATTCAGCCAACGGGTGGGATCAACAATGAGACATGTGGCTCTAGAAGGTAATTTATTTGTATTATTTAAAATTACTTACAACATTCTTTTGAAATTGTAATATTGTAATAAAATTTCAATTATTAACTTTAAATAAACGCTGAAAGTGCATTAGTATAAACTTTGCTGTTAGAAAGTAATTCATTTTGCACAATAATTTGTTTTTTTTTTTTCTTGTATAATTGAAAATGTCATGTAATACAATATTAAAAATACTCAATAATTCGTTGTTTTTTACAGAATCCGCATCCATCGACAAATCCGCAGAAGAGACGGCGCTGATTTTCCTCTTCTTAGATAAGTTATTCGATAGCCTGAATAGCAGCTGGTCTCGAGGAACAGATGGAAAACCTTTGACCATGGCGCTGTCTTCTTCTTCCACGCATATCAATTTCTGGGCAGAAGCTCTCGCAGTACTAGAAACTGTGAAGTTTGTATGCAGAACCTCGAGGGAAGAAGAAGTGCCACCGTCCATTAAAAATCTTATGACGACCATAAAAGGAGTAAAATATTTATGGTTTAAATTGAATGTTAGTAAACATATAAAATATTTACCCGTAAGAAATTTAAATCAAGATCCGCTGGAGAACTTCTTCGGGTTAATAAGAAGCCAAGGAGCAAGAAACATTAATCCAACCCCGATGAATTTTATTCATTCCTTTAAAACCCTGATAATAAACAATTTTACGTCGCGAAAGGGGTTGGGTAAAAATTGCGAAGAGGATGCCTCAGAAGGCGCTCTTTCTAATTTAAGAGAACTTCTGGAAGGTACCATTGAATGTACGGAAGAAGAAGTAGTTCCCTACGACTTAGAATTACCACAAATGCCCCAATCGACGTGTGAAACCCCGTTTACATACAAAAAGAATAGCTATATAACGGGCTACGTACTTAAAAATGTCAATAAAGCTACAAAAAAATGTAAAATTTGCATAGCTGATTTGCATTCAAGCACTCCTGGCGTGCAGCACGGGCTAATTACAGCCCGCGAATATGATGATGTTCGACGCATGATGTACCCCAATTTCACAATGACGGGGTGTTTCACCGATATAAAAAAAATATGTTTTTTAATTTTTAGAAATAAATTAGAAATTAACAATATATTAAAATGTACAACCCATGAGATAAAAAAGAGGATCGATTTCAGTTTTTTAAATTGCGAGAATCACAGTATTTTAGTACAAAATATTTTAATTCAAAAATGCGCAAATTTAATTTTATATTATTATGTAAATGAAAAAAATGATATTATAAAAGGGAAAAAAAGAATTAATATAGACGATCCGGATTTGGATAAATATCAGATTGCTGCAGGTAAAAAATTTTTGAGCCAACAGAAAAATAAAAAAAATTAATGTTTACAAAAAATTGATGTTTATTTATAGAATTTGTTATTTTATATCTATTTTATTGTTGTTCTGTTACTTGTTTATTTTGTTGTTATGTTTTTCTTTGTAAATAAATTTGATCCTTTATAATTCATTTTCTTTTTTTTCCTAATAAAGGTGTTGTTTTATTCATTGATGGATAATGCAATCATCTTTGGAAATTTAAAATTTGGGAAAATGAAATAAAAATTGCGAAATGTACATTTTATTTTTAATAAATAAAATGTGTAACTCGCGATTTTTGTTTCAAATTTCCCAATTGAAAATTTTCAAAGGTGATTGTATTATCCATCAATGAATAAAACAACACAAATCTAAATCTTATTCATATTTTCTTTATGCATACGCGTTGCATACGCTCTAGGCGTTTTGCAGGCGTTAGTTACCCGTTCCTATGCAGAGATGTCGCGCCAGACACGGTTTCAGCCGATAACATTGCAGTCGCCGATCTAGATAGTGTTTTTTTGGTCTGTGCTTCTAGTTCTAACCAGTAAGTGCACTCTGCGTCGGAATTTATACCCCTATTCAGATGAGCCAGCAGTGTCCGACCTCTGGTAGCAAAATTTAAAAATATACCTACCAGTCAGGATAACATTGTGCCATGACAATGACAGTGATAGTGTTGATAGTAGGATATATTTTAAATAAAATGGGAAGTATGTAAATGTAAAAGGTATTGTTCTGTAGGAAAAAATATCCCTTCATTATTTTCCAAAAAATAAAATATTAAATAAAGTGGCAAATTGCATTAAAAATGGGAAAGAAATTTCACTATAGAAGTATGAATGTTTTGTTTAGAACATTTTATGTCAAGTGATTTTTACCCAAGTAAATACTTGCAAAATAGTTTTATCGATAATAGGGGAGTATCACTAAGTGAAATTTAAATGTTTTGATAATGTATACTAAAAGTATATCATGTAAGTAGCCTAATAGTAAATTCAAAAGTCAAAGTTATATTATCTTGTAATTAAAAATCGGAAGTAAACGTATTACATGTTCAAAACGGTCGCCACATAAAAATCCGATTATGACTTATCTGGCCCTGGGAATATTATATTTTAACGTAAGAAAACTTACCATAAATAAACTCCAATTTTATATATACGTAAAGTTTTTACACACCGGCAAAGTGACAAGACAAAAATGTCGAAAAGAGAATCTTGGAATACACGTTTAATGATTCACAATAAACTAAAATGTTAAATATAGTAAACTGGCAGTTTTAATGCGCCCCCTAATAACCCCCCCCCCCAGGGTTATTCAATTACAAAGAAAATATTGAAATTTTCAAAAAAAACTTCGTTTTTACTTATTTTGAAAATACCTCGTATCTTGCTTATTATGCGAGATAATGAAAAAATGTTTAAATAATTTTTATATATTTTTTACGTAGAATATCGTGGCGTTATTGTTTTTTTTTAAATGTAGTAATTCTGGGTGGTGACTAATTTGCTGTCCAGCAAAAAAGTTGCTGACTGGCTATTTAGAATTAATGGAATTACTTCAAAATCAGTAATCTACCTTAAAACAACAATGGTCATCTTCCTGTAATGTATCAATCTTGTGTTCTCCTTCAGAGAGGTACTTTACTCTAGTGACATATAACAAAATTTTGCTGACTGCCTATTTAGAATTAATGGAATTATTTCAAAATCAGTAATCTACCTTAAAACAACAATGGCCATCTTCCTGTAACGTATCAATTTTGTGCTCTCCTTCAAAGAGGTACTTTACTCTAGTGAAATATAAAAAAAAATGCTGACTGGCTATTTAGAATTAATGGAATTACTTCAGAATCAGTAATCTACCTTAAAACAACAATGGTCATCTTCCTGTAACGTATCAATCTTGTGTTCTCCATCAGAGAGGTACTTTACTCTAGTGAAATATAACAAAATTTTGCTGACTGGCTATTTAGAATTAATGGAATTACTTCAAAATCAGTAATCTACCTTAAAACAACAATGGTCATCTTCCTGTAATGTATCAATCTTGTGTTCTCCTTCAGAGAGGTACTTTACTCTAGTGACATATAACAAAATTTTGCTGACTGCCTATTTAGAATTAATGGAATTATTTCAAAATCAGTAATCTACCTTAAAACAACAATGGCCATCTTCCTGTAACGTATCAATTTTGTGCTCTCCTTCAAAGAGGTACTTTACTCTAGTGAAATATAAAAAAAAATTGCTGACTGGCTATTTAGAATTAATGGAATTACTTCAGAATCAGTAATCTACCTTAAAACAACAATGGTCATCTTCCTGTAACGTATCAATCTTGTGTTCTCCATCAGAGAGGTACTTTACTCTAGTGAAATATAACAAAATTTTGCTGACTGGCTATTTAGAATTAATGGAATTACTTCAAAATAAGTAATCTACCTTAAAACAACAATGGTCATCTTTATGTAACGTATCAATCTTGTGCTCTCCTTCAAAAAGGTACTTTACTCTAGTGAAATATAACAAAGTTTTGCTGACTGGCTATTTAGAATTAATGGAATTACTTCAAAATCAGTAATCTACCTTAAAACAACAATGGTCATCTTTATGTAACGTATCAATCTTGTGCTCTCCTTCAAAAAGGTACTTTACTCTAGTGAAATATAACAAAGTTTTGCTGACTGGCTATTTAGAATTAATGGAATTACTTCAAAATCAGTAATCTACCTTAAAACAACAATGGTCATCTTCCTGTAAAGTATCAATCTTGTGCTCTCCTTCAGAGAAGTACTTTACTCTAGTGAAATATAACAAAATTTTGCTGACTGGCTATTTAGAATTAATGGAATTACTTGAAAATCAGTAATCTACCTTAAAACAACAATGATCATCTTCCTGTAACGTATCAATCTTGTGCTCTCCTTCAGAGAGGTATTTTACTCTAGTGAAATATAACAAAATTTTGCTGACTGGCTATTTAGAATTAATGGAATTACTTCAAAATCAGTAATCTACCTTAAAACAACAATGGTCATCTTCCTGTAACGTATCAATCTTGTGTTCTCCTTCAGAGAGGTACTTTACTCTAGTGAAATATAACGAAATTTGCTGACTGGCTGTTTAGAATTAATGGAATTACTTCAAAATCAGTAATCTACCTTAAAACAACAATGGTCATCTTCCTGTAAGGTATCAATCTTGTGCTTTGTGCACTCCTTCAAAAAGGTACTTTACTCTAGTGAAATATAACAAAATTTTGCTGACTGGCTATTTAGAATTAATGGAATTACTTCAAAATCAGTAATCTACCTTAAAACAACAATGGTCATCTTTATGTAACGTATCAATCTTGTGCTCTCCTTCAAAAAGGTACTTTACTCTACTGAAATATAAAAAAAAATTGCTGACTGGATATTTAGAATTAATGGAATTACTTCAAAATCAGTAATCTACCTTAAAACAACAATGGCCATCTTCCTGTAACGTATCAATCTTGTGTTCTCCTTCAGAAAGGTACTTTACTCTAGTGAAATATAAGAAAATTTTGCTGACTGGCTATTTAGAATTAATGGAATTACTTCAAAATCAGTAATCTACCTTAAAACAACAATGGTCATCTTCCTGTAACGTATCAATCTTGTGCTCTCCTTCAAAGAGGTACTTTACTCTAGTGAAATATAACAAAATTTTGGTGACTGGCTATTTAGAATTAATGGAATTGCTTCAGAATCAGTAAATCAGTGGAGAATGAGTCGAGGAAATGTCTATGAATTCCTCCCTTTAATACATAACATGAAAGAATATGTCATGCTGAATTCAAAATATGAAACCACGTTATCCTATCTTCAACACAATCAGAGTAGTGAATAAAAAAATGAAAATCAGAAGGAAAGCGATGAATTAAAATTGTTATAAACAGTAAAATAGACCAAGTATTAAATATGTAATATTGTTTGTTTTTTGAGTAATTTAAATTCTTTCATAAATTGTTCTTTTGGTTAAATATTTTTTAATCTCTTTGACAGTTCATCCTAAGTAAAAAGTGTAAGAATCCTTTTTTTATGTAAAAAATGTTGAGCGTTAATTTTGTATTCTTCTAAAATTTTGATATGCGCAATTGTTTTCGAAAAAATGGTCAAAAACCTAGAAATGCTGCCATTTTTAATAATTGGCGGCGTAGAAATAAAATAAATAAATATCCATAGAAACTATACAGAAACAGTGAATAAGAAGAAAAGTAGTGTGTTTGAAAAAAAAATTAATGTGTCATTCGGAGTAAAAGTGACTTTGTGTGTGTCGCATGCAATTGTCCAACTCGCTTCGGCCGTCATGCAACCTTCCATGCTCGCCACACAAAGTTTCGCTTTTACTCCTAATAACACAATATATTATTGTTTCATTTTCTTTGAGGTAAAATCATAGATATTCTGGGTTGGTATAAAAAAACAAAATATTTATTTCTTTTTCATTTATTCATATTCAAAATTCATATACATTAATTAATTAAATTCTAAAATGCCCCCATTACAATATAACGGCGAAATGATTTTAATAACTAACAAATGCAATTAGTTTATTAAATATAGATATGTATTACATGTTCTAAAAAAAAATATAAAATGGAGAAAACATTGTACTATTTTGAAATGATATCTGGTACATGTGACTCATTGGTCTCGCTCGGCCTCCTGCTTTGAAAATTGTCCAATTCGGCCGTGTGAGTCCAACGTGTCACCTCACTATTATATGTCTGAACCATGTTCATATTTCCAATAGTAATATTTGACTGAATGTATTTAAAATTAAAATAAAATAAATATATCATTACGGCATATTACCCATTGCTGGGTGTGCCAATCTGCTTTGTTCGCAGATATCGGTAATGATGATGATATATTTGCACCGTGCATGCTTTTACCAGGCCTCACGGGCACTCATTTCTGGCGTGGAGAGTGCACAACAGGGGTCAATTTTGTGCCATTTAAAATTCGAAATATTTGGCGTCAGTCGGGATCGAACCCGGTTCCCCAGATTCGCGACCAGATACTCAGGCACGCGGCCACGAGACCCCAAAATATAATAGCATTTTGCAAATTAGGAACAAAATCTTGAATATGAGGAAATTTGGTTATTATCTTGGATATGAACAAGGATATATCTGTCAGATACACCGGTACATTTATTTTATTTAACACGAAAAAATCGCCACATGAATTTGGTATTTTCTTTCTAGAATATATTTTATATATTAAATAATTTTTTCACAAGATATGAACAAATATACTGCCAAAATTACTATTTGTATACCAAACCCTTAATTTATGGTCGCGTGAAGTCACATTGGTCTCGTGAAATCAATAGGCCAAACACGGTTTCTGACACGTCAGGCCGCACTAATAGTAATTATATATTTTGACACTACTTTATGTAAATTAGTCCTGAAGAAGCCTTAACTAAGCGAAAGCTTGACTAAATTTCAAAGAATCTAAAGGTACTACAAAAACAATTAGAATCTGATGAATCATAATAACGAGTTTTTCCTCTTCAATTAAAATTGGCAAGTAAACATCTAAAATGGATTCATTGAGGTAATAATCTCTATTTGATATATTTTTTCAGATATTGAAGTGTTTAAATGAGACGGGTAAATAAACCTACTGTATATTAAAAATTCTTTATTTTTCTTAAATTTTTCATCAAAAGTGTTATACAGTACTGCTGCTAATGAAAGATCTGATTTGTTTAATTGGGGTTGATCTAGCCGTGGTTTCTCAGGTGTAGATGTCTGACACGTTGAAAATGACGGTGTTTCCCATAGATCTAAAAATCTATTTTTTACAGAACCATCACTAACAAGAGTTGGAACCAAAATTGTATGTTCATTGGCAGAGGCTCTATGAACAATAGAATCATTGGCAGCTTCAACAATTGTAAGATCTTGTGGATCCTTTTTCCTTCCAGATTTGAAACCTCTCTGTTTCCTTATTATATTTGACAGTTTGACAGATTTTTGTTTCTTTCATCCCCTATCGACATTTTTGCTGCTAATATATGGTGACAACCCTTTTTGGCTAAACAAGAACATTTTTCTATGGGATACAATGTCACTAAATACTTATTTGAAGTACCAGATATAATAAATACTTGTTCCTCAGGAACAAGTTTAACCTGTCCATTTAATATAAGCATTTTGGCAATACCGTAATTTGTATATGGCGTTTCTTCAAACTGCGGTTTTTGGGAAAAGTCCCTGTTCACAAAAATGTACGGTAATTCACTTAACGGTAAGTGTGAAGTGGGGTAGAATACGTCATGTGATTTTTGTTTATATTTAAAATAATCCGGAGAAAGATTATAATTACCCAAGTTACAGAATCCACGAATAACTTCTTTTTGATAATAAAGATCCAACTAGTATAGTGTTAAAACTAGTATTTATGCTTTTACCTCCTTACGTTCTAAACATATTTTAAGTACAGAATTATAACTTTCAGCTGCATTTATAGTAATGCCACTTCCTGATGTATACAAATGATGTTTTATTAATTGCCACTTACCACTTAATTTAATAGAAGTAGCAATATTTTCATCAAAATATGTTTTGAATTCTGCACTCCAGTGTTTATACATGCAATTATATTTTGCATAGTAGCCATCTTCACTGTTACTGTCTAATAAATCCCAAACATTACTTACTAGGACTTTAACATCCATCACATTAGTATTTCTGTTTCAGAATTCAGTTTTTACATCTTGTTGAATGTGATCCCAACAAAAGAAATGTGCCAATATTGGCAATGCATTTTTTTGCTGTAAATAATTGCAGCTTCTCTATCAGTTACAATTACATGGTTTTCTATGATTGGACATTTTTCCTTAATAAGAAAATAATTATTCATGCACATCCTTGCTTTTACTGTGATGAACCAAGTACATAATTAGTCCATTGTCAAATGAAGGATATTATCATAAAAAAATCTGATGTGGCCAGCACATTACCTTCCGTCAGTTCTATGTATTTTGTATAAATGTCATACAGAAAGTTCCTTGCAAAAGATTATATTTCTTGTACATTATCTTAAGGCAGTTGTATATATTTTATGCAAATTCCATACAGAAAGCAAAAGATCCTATATTTCCAGTAAAATTATAACACATACATACTGTCAACTGCATTTGACACTGACACCTTTTAATCAGAATTTTCTTAATACAGGATGTTTTATAATACATGCGCAGGACTTCAGGATGTGATAGCTCGTCCAAAAATATGAAAAAAAGTTTCTCATAATAAGCCATGTTTTGTGCGTTTTTTTTAAGTCATAATTAAAGAAGATTTTGAAGGAGTAGTGGGTGTTTTTCTCCCCAGCTTCTACGCCACTAGAAAAAGTACAGTTTTGAGCCGCCCATTTGAACCGCCAATGTTTTCTACACAAAAAGGTACTCTTGGTCATAAGCTCTAAAGTTGACCCGTTTTCGAGAAAAATCAACTTTTATGTTGAAAAACGTACTTGATCTAACGTTTGAATAAATTTTGTTTAATTAGTAAAAAAAAATATTTCAAAAAATTGACCATGTTTTTCATCATAAAAATTGATTTTTCTCGAAAACGGTCAACTTTAGAGCTTATGACTAAGAGTACCTTTTTTGTGTAGAAAACATTGGTGGTTTAAATGGGCGGCTCAAAACTGTACTTTTTCCAGTGGCGTAGAAGTTGGGGAGAAAAACACCCATTACCCCTTCAAAATCTTCACCAATTATGACAAAAAAAATCCGCACAAAACATAGCTTATTATGAGAAACTTTTTTTCATATTTTTGGACGAGCTATCACATCCTGAAGTCCTGCGCATATATTATGAAACAGCCTATATAGCAGCTGTTTCCAGAGTTATAGCATAGCTGGCTAATATATGTGATATTTAATTCCTTTATAATTTTTTAAGTCTATACCCATTTAATATGAAATATAAAATGCATTCAAATTGTATAGAGAATAAAATAGTCTTTAATATTTATAATAACATTAAATGTAAAAAATGATATTTAACATCGTTTTTTCAAGAAAAACTTAAAACCTTCAAATGGGTATACTTACGGTTGACTAATTCTAACCAAAATATAATCAGCTCTTCACATGGATGTAGTGAAGAGGAATATGAGAGAATTATAATTTTTTGAATTGTAGTTTTAGAGTTATCGTAGACGAAAATTTGGTTACACACACACGCACGCACACACACACAAACGCACGCGCGCGCTCACACGCACATACACACAAACCATATATATATATATATATATATATATATATATATATATATATATATATATATATATATATATATATATATATATATATATATATATATATATATATGTATATATATATTACTTATTACTGGGTGTGCTATTTAAGCTCTTACTGGAAGATGACCATTGTTGTTATAAGGTAGATTACTGATTTTGAAGTAATTCCATTAATTCTAAATAGCCAGTCAGCAAAAATTTTTTTATATTTCACTAGAGTAAAGTACCTCTTTGAAGGAGAGCACAAGATTGATACAATACAGGAAGATGACCATTGTTGTTTTAAGGTAGATTACTGATTTTGAAGTAATTCCATTAATTCTAAATAGCCAGTCAGCAATTTTTTTTATATTTCACTAGAGTAAAGTACCTCTTTGAAGGAGAGCACAAGATTGATACAACACAGGAAGATGACAATTGTTGTTTTAAGGTAGATTACTAATTTTGAAGTAATTCCATTAATTCTAAATAGCCAGTCAGCAAAATTTTGTTATATTTCACTAGAGTAAAATACCTCTCTGAAGGAGAGCACAAGATTGATACGTTACAGGAAGATGACCATTGTTGTTTTAAGGTAGATTACTGATTTTGAAGTAATTCCATTAATTCTAAATAGCCAGTCAGCAAAATTTTGTTATATTTCACTAGAGTAAAATACCTCTCTGAAGGAGAGCACAAGATTGATACAATACAGGAAGATGACCATTGTTGTTTTAAGGTAGATTACTGATTTTGAAGTAATTCCATTAATTCTAAATAGCCAGTCAGCAATTTTTTTTATATTTCACTAGAGTAAAGTACCTCTTTGAAGGAGAGCACAAGATTGATACAACACAGGAAGATGACAATTGTTGTTTTAAGGTAGATTACTAATTTTGAAGTAATTCCATTAATTCTAAATAGCCAGTCAGCAAAATTTTGTTATATTTCACTAGAGTAAAATACCTCTCTGAAGGAGAGCACAAGATTGATACGTTACAGGAAGATGACCATTGTTGTTTTAAGGTAGATTACTGATTTTGAAGTAATTCCATTAATTCTAAATAGCCAGTCAGCAAAATTTTGTTATATTTCACTAGAGTAAAATACCTCTCTGAAGGAGAGCACAAGATTGATACGTTACAGGAAGATGGCCATTGTTGTTCTAAGGTAGATTGCTGATTTTGAAGTAATTCCATTAATTCTAAATAGCCAGTCAGCAAAATTTTGTTATATTTCACTAGAGCAAAGTACCTCTCTGAAGGGGAGCACAAGATTAATACTTTACAGGAAGATGACCATTGTTGTTTTAAGGTAGATTACTGATTTTGAAGTAATTCCATTCATTCTAAATAGCCAGTCAGCAAAATTTGTTATATTTCACTAGAGTAAAGTACCTCTCGCTGTCGCCGCCACTGTCACGCCCGCTGTGCCCGTCGCTGTCGCCGCCGCTGTCGCAGGGACGAGCGAGTGTCTATTTATAGCGATGACGCAACGGACCTGTCTGAACCTGCTTAATTACGCGGTTGATGTAACCTATTGTGTTTTATCTAGAAGTTTTCTGGCAAGTTCTGGAATACGGATGCCGGGATATATAAGCACTGTTAGCGAAGGCATTGGACGGTCTGATATAAATAAGCGTTACGTGTTAAACAGTTGGTGATATAAACAGATAGTAGACAAGTGGTGAATATAAATAAATACAGTTGTATAAATAAATAAGTGATCTATATATTGTTTAAATAAATAATCTTAGTGTTTAAGTATTTTATAATATTCTTAGTCTTAATTAGTGTTTAATATTTGTTTAATCGTAGTGTACGTTATATTTATCATCTTTTAATTATATTTAATATCTATTTATCGTCATAATAAACTTTTATTTTAATTAATAATAATTGTCTAATATTTACACTGTATATGCCGATTCGGAGTACCGCGTGAACTCCACTCCGACCAGGGAAGAAATTTTGAGTCTGCCGTTTTCCAAAATGTCTGCATGATATTAGGAATTAATAAAACTAGAATAACTGCATTACATCCGCAGTCTGATGGCATGGTTGAACGAATGAACAGAACGATCAACCGATATTTGTCGAAGGTAGTCTCCAACCACCAAAGAGACTGGGACCGACACCTCCATCTGTTCCTGCAGGCTTATCGTTCATCCGTGCATGAAACAACAGGGCAAACTCCTGCGAATATCTTATTCGGGCGTGAGTTGCGCTTACCATGCGACTTGGTGTTCGGCAGTAAACCTGGCCGGGGAAGATTACGTTACGGACTTACGGAGAAGAATGGATGACATTCATGAACAAGTCCGTACGAACATTCAAGCTGCCAGTGATCGAATGAAGGACCGGTATGATATCAAGGCCGAAAAGGGTGGATACCAACCTGGAGATTTAGTGTGGCTTTACAACCCACAAAGACGTCGTGGTTTATCACCAAAGCTGCAAAAGAATTGGGAAGGCCCCTATGAGGAAGTCAAAAGGATAAACGACGTGGTATACATAATTAAGAAACAACCTAGCGGGAAGCCGAGTGTAGTACACTTTAATCGGCTAGCTAGAACCAAGTTTTGAAGACTTCATGGAGAACTATTCCTTTGGCCGCAAAGCGCGGTTCGGCGTTACGAAAGAAGAACACCGAGATCTATTCACCGTGTCTTCAGATTATTCCCTCGGTCACTGCGTATCAGAAGACTTAAAGATGTCCCGCGGCATAGCTTCAGCCTTTAAGACGAAATTTGGGCGACCAACGCCCAACTGTTGGGAAAACGCTGCGCCTGAGGGATAGCGATGCAGACCATCAGCGGTACATCTATTACCTGGTTACAAAACCACGCTCGTACCAGAAGCCGTCGTATCGTAACCTGTGGAACTCGCTGTGCGATTTGAGGGATCATCTGCTTGAGAATGACATTTTGAAGCTAGCCGTACCGAAGTTAGGCTGTGGTCTAGATGGTTTAGATTGGAGGATTGTTAGGAACATGATAGAAATCCTCTTCCGTTTTACCGGCGTTGAAATTCTCGTTTGCAGCTTTAACCCTAACGGACATAAAGAAGAAGTCGAGCGGACCATCGACTGTCATTTCTTTAAAACTTCGAAATGCACCAAGGATAATGCATGCAGATTTCGTCATCACGAACTGTTCCGGGACGAAACAGTCTTAAGGAGGGGGCAGTGTAATTATTATTTATTATTTATTAATAAATCGATCCAACAGGATACAGAATCCCAATTACAGGACGATTATACGGTATACAAATACAAAAACGAATGTATTGAGACAGTAAACACAGTAAATAAACATTAAATAAACATATAAGAAATGTAACAAGTAACTTAACCCGAAAAGTATTTAATTAATGTACTCTTAAATTTAAAAAGGAGTCGCCAAATATGTCAATGTCAATAGTACATGATATATTGTTATACGCTACACAGAGTTGTCTTATTGGAGATTTCAATTCATAATTAGTCCTAGCTGTTTTACAACGAAATGGTATTTTATTTCTTGAAGTGACTCGTGGAATATGAAAAGGTATAAGCTCAAGACTACATGAGTCATCAATACAGTTATTAATTAATTTGTATAAGTAGAGAGATAATTGCAAATTTCTTCTACTACTTAATGGCACCAAGTTCACTCCAGGCAATAAAACGAAATAATCATGGGTGAAGCTAGGATATTGTCCATGAATTTTAAAATAACAATATTTGATAAATTTATGTTGGACAGATTCAATCTTAGTTATATATTTATGATATATTGGATTCCAGATTTGTAGACAATATTCTAGCTTAGAGCGGACGAATGCACAATACAAGCTTTTTAATGTAGTTATTTTACAGAAAGACCGACAATTTCTAATTACAAATCCAAGATTTTGTAGGATGATCTTACAGTAGTCTCAATGTGTACATTAAATGTTAATTTTGTGTCAAATATAATCCCAAGATCTTTAAACTGAGTTACTCTCTCAAGTGAATTAGTTTCCATATGATATGTATAAGTGTAAACGTATTTTTTAGCAAAGTAACTCATTATTTTACATTTGCTGTAATTAAAGAACAATTTTGAGTTCTGGGACCATTTTAAAATGTTGTTGATGTCATATTGTAAGAGAATACAGTCAGTAATAGAGTTGATAGTTTTATAGATTTTTATGTCATCAGCATACAAAAGTATTTGAGAATGTTGAACACAGTCCACCACATCATTAATGAAGAGATTGAATAATAGTGGGCCCAAGTTTGATCCTTGAGGAACCCCAGAGGTAGCAGTGAACGGGTTTGATTTGAAGTTATTAAGATGCACGGTCATTTCGCGATCACTAAGGTATGATTTGAGAAAATGGAGAAGGTTGTCTGTAAAGTGAAAGTATTTGCCGAGTTTTTCCAGAAGCACATTATGATTTACACTGTCGAAAGCCTTTTTAAAATCCGTGTATATCACATCAACTTGGGAGTTGTCCCGTAGAGAATTAAGAGTGAATTCAGTGAAGTTCATTAGGTTAGTCGTGGTTGATCTACCAGACATGAATCCATGTTGATGGCGAGAAATATTACTAGAAACAGAATTATATATGTACTTATATAAAATTGATTCAAAGATTTTAGAGATATTAGAGAGAATAGTAATAGGACGATAGTTAGAGATATCAGTATTGTCACCAGCTTTGAAGATGGGACAAATGAACGAGTTTTTAAGTACAGAGGGAAAGCGATTGGTTGATAGAGAGAGGTTAAAAAGAAAATGTAATGGTTTAACAAAAAAGTGACTACAAGCTTTGATGATATATGAAGGTATGTGATCAGGACAAGGGTTATGAGATGATTTAAGTTTCCGAATTGCAAGTAAGATATCATCTTCAGTAATGTTAGGTATTGTCACAGCATTTCCGTTAATGTCAGTTGTTCCTGCATACATATTAGAGTCATTACCTGTGTTCGAGTATACACTAGAAAAATATTCAGCAAATCCTTGAACAATATCAGCTGTATTATCAAAAGATTTATTGTTGAGATGCATATTACCTGGAATTCTTGAGACGCGTTTTTTGTTATTAATATAAGTCCATATGTTGTTAGGATTCATAGTTAAATTGTTTTCTATGCCATCTAAATATTTCTTGTGTTCAAACTTAATCTGTTTCTTAATAAGGGTGCGAAGATTTTTAAATTCACTGAGATAAGATTCAGTTTTATGAGCTTTGTACATTTTCAAAAAATATTCTTTGCGTTTTATATTCTTAATTATATTACTATTAAACCATGGTGGATATTTGGATGTTTTTCTTATGCTGCAAGGAATACATTTGTTCATAATATCATACAAAGTTGAGTAAAATATAGAAAATGCTGTATCAACATCATTACAACTAAATAGAGAATCCCAGTTGCACTCAGAGAGTAATATATAAGAGATGAAAATCTGCATTACGAAAGTTATATGTTTTAGAATTCGAATTAAATGAAGAAATAGAAGGTTTTATAGATAAACTAGAAGGCAGGGAAATAGATAATGAAGGGTGAAGAGGATCTTCATCAACAATTGGATTCATATCACGAGCAACCGGACACGACATATTTGATATGACGACATCCAAAATTCTGTTAGCGGAATTAGTGACATTGTTATACTGAGTTGCATTTAAAAAAGAAATAAAATTTTGATAGTTAGATATTATATTATCAGTATAATTTAGCTTGATGGAATCAACAAGTTTTGAGATATTTAAATCTCCCATAATTATGAAGTTGTTATCTAGTAGGGGTAGAAAAGATGAAAGACTTTCGAAAATGTAATTATGTTGCTCCACTGAAATAGGTGGTGGACAATAAAAAACAAATACATAGAAAAATACATTAGACGAGAGAAAAATTTTAGTACCAACGATATCTGAAAGACAGTTGGGATGAAAAGTTATTTGTAACGGGATGGATTTAAGTTTATTGTTAACAGCGCATATTACACCGCCACCACGTGATTTTCCCGAGAGAGCTATGTCTCTATCACTCCTATGCATATTGTAGTGAGACATAAATAATTCTGAAGTATGTACACTATCATTCAACCAACTTTCAGTCATGGAAACGACGTCTTAGTCCGTAGAACAACAGTTATTATAGAAATAATCGAGTTTAGTATTTAAACCTCTTACATTTTGGTAAAATATATGCATAATAATGAATCACACAGAAAAAAAAATAGTTATTTTTGTAGTGTAGGACGAAAGTGAATAAAAATAATGTGTTTAAACGTTACAGTGTAAAAACCTTGACAAAATAAAGTGACTTGTTGAAACCCCGAATAAGACAAGTGCAATGAACTCTGAGAATAACAGATTGTTACTTGTTTATAAGTGTGAATAAAGAGATGTTGAGGACAGCTGTTTAAACGAAATAAAAGTAAAAATGCTTTGGATTGTATATTAGGCTCACAAAATAAAAATATATCACCAATATCAACATTGATGACGCCCCGTACGACTAATTAACAAGTACCTAATAATTTTGACACAATTTTAACTTAAAATTTAATTAAGATCTGAATATGACAGTCTTTTTATATGGTTATCGGATTTCACATAGATAATGCCATCATTTGACCACACATTTCGAAAACCAAATTTAGTACATGCTTTCTTAAGAAGATCGAGCCTGGCTCTAGTTAAATCTTCTTTTATATTTATTTTAGTTCCACGGAGTTGCTTGCGATTATTAATAATCAGAGAACGAGTTTTATAAGAGCAAAATTTAACTATTATAGGGCGGGGTCTCGAAGTACTGGCAGATGAAATATTAGAATGTCTGTTACCTGTTCGATGGCATCGGTCTATTAGATCAGGACTCACTTTCACATTGAGCTTTTCACTAAACACAGCACGCACAACTTCTTCAGTGTTTTCATTTTCCATCTCCGGAACCCCAAATACGCGGATGCAATTTCGGCGGGAGTACTGCTCCTGCTGGTCGAGTCGTTCCTCCAGGACCTTGTAGTCGGCGGTGAGTTCGGCGATGGTGCTCTCATAGTGAGCTTTTTGTTCTTCAAGCTTACGATCAAGGCGTTGGATAACATTATCGACAAGCTTGTCGAGAAAATCTTGATCGGTGAGTAGAGCAGCGATTGTCTCTTTTATTATTGTTGTGAGATGCCGTGTGCCCGACATATTATAATATTCAGACGTAAAATAAAAGATTACCACAATTTTAAGAGCGACGGAGCGTCAAGGAAACTCGTCTACTCGCCACAACACATTCAACAGTAATGTGCAGACCCGCTGTCGCCGCCACTGTCACGCCCGCTGTCCCCGTCGCTGTCGCAGGGACGAGCAAGTGTCTATTTATAGCGATGACGCAACGGATCTGTCAGAACCTGCTTAATTACGCGGTTGATGTAACCTTTGTGTTTTATTTAGAAGTTTTCTGGTAAGTTCTGGAATACGGATGCCGGGATATATAAGCACCGTTAGCGAAGGCATTGGACGGTCTGATATAAATAAGCGTTACGTGTTAAACAGTTGGTGATATAAACAGATAGTAGACAAGTGGTGAATATAAATAAATACAGTTGTATAAATAAATAAGTGATCTATATATTGTTTAAATAAATTATCTTAGTGTTTAAGTATTTTATAATATTCTTAGTCTTAATTAGTGTTTAATATTTGTTTAATCGTAGTGTTCGTTATATTTATCATCTTTTATTTATATTTAATATCTATTTATCGTCATAATAAACTTTTATTTTAATTAATAATAATTGTCTAATATTTACACTTCACCCAAATAAATAAAAACGTTGCAATACATTACCATTCCTATGGCCTATGGGGATTATAGACTACATATGTTTTATTTTCGATACATTATTATAAACAAATAACAGGTAACCGAAATAAAATGTGTTATTTTAAAATTACGGCGGGAAATGCGATTTGCGAGAAAGCAGTCTGCACTTTACATCGAACAAGTTTTTATATATAAAAATCTGTTGAAGTAACTACCTTTTATTAAACCCCTCAACAGGATTAAATCCCAATTATAGAGTGGGTTCACATTCGCACACATCCATGCCTTAGTGGGATTCGAACCCAGAGCCCCGAGAGCACTCGTGACATGAGGCGTTGCTCTAATCATTGAACCACCGGAGCCATAACATGAAAATTAAATTTTAAATACCGGGATAGAATAGAATTCACTAATCCAAAAATGAGGATTAGCTTAAACTTTTTTGTGAATCGTTAATTTTTATTAATCTAAATACATACCTACATATTTACTTATGCTGGAAACTGTATAGAATTCCTTTTCTATTGTTCTCTTCAATTTTTTGTTTTTAAAACGTTACTAATATTATTTTGAGATGATTAGTTATACCAATAGTATTAATGGAAATATGTGGGAAATTTAATAATCTTTAATTTTTATAATAACATTAATCCAGAAAAAATAACATATAAAGGTATTTAAAAAAAACTATTTTGATCTTCTAGTAAAGTGCCATTTCCGGTTATCAGATTTACACCAAAATCTAAAGGGCTCTTTCCATTATAGAAAAAGTTCGAAATACAAGGTTTCAAAATTTTCTGAATGTTAGTATTTGGGTTAGAGCATAAACAGGAACCACACACACACACACACACACGCGCGCACGCACGCGCACACACACACGCACGCACGAACGCCCGCCCGCCCGAGATCTCCGCTGCGATTGGATTTTTTTACAAGTCGTTTGGCTATCTTCACTGTTGCCTCTGCTTTTCCATTGCCTTGTTAGTGTTTGGGTGACGAGGTAGCAAATTCAAAGCCCCATTCTATCATTCCTAAATAAAATTCCTGCTTGTGTAGAGAGTTCATGTCGATATTTATAATAAGGTTTGCAATGCTCTGACATGTCTTGACTAAAATCTGGCCATCCATAGACTATATATTTTTTAAGTTGTTGCATTATGACGTCTTCCTTAGTTGCTTCCCTGATTTCTTCTAGTCGTTCTCTTGATATTTGAAGTCTTTCTTCTAGTTCTATTTTTTTGATAGTTGAAGCAATTCGGGTTTCTTTTTTTAACTCATAGACATTCTTATTACCAATTCGGAGTTCTTCAGAATTACCTACTTTCGTAGAAGCCCTCGAAAGTGCGCCTGCAACAACATTATCTTTGCCTTTCACGAACTGGATCTCTAAGTGATATCGTTGAAATATCATTAGCATAAGTTGTAATCTTCTTGGTGCTTTAAGAAGTGGTTTTTTAAAAATGGTGACAAATGGCTTGTGATCAGTCTTAATTACAACTTTCTGGTTACTTGCCACAATTTGATTGAATCTTAGGCATCCAAATACTATGGCTAGTAGCTCTTTTTCAATTTTGGCATAATTCCTTTCGGTCTTGGTAAGAGTTCTCGACGCGTATCCAATGATATTATCATTTTGAAAAACGGCAACTCCTAGCCCAGTTACACTGGCATCACATTCCATAGTAATCTGTTGCTGTGAATCGAAGTACTGTTGCTTTTGAATATTACTCACTAAAGTTTTCAATTTCTTAAAGTCTTCGTCATCAGTCACCGTCCAGTTCCAAGGTGTATCTTCTCTTGTCAATCTTCGGAGACCTGCTGCTTCGGTTGACAAGTTTGGTATGTAGCGACTCAGGTAGGTGATCATGCCCAGGAATTGAAGTAAGTCTTTTTTGTTTTCTGGTCTAGACATGTTCTTTATAGCTTCTGTTTTACATTCATCTGCAATTAATCCTTTACTGGTGAGAGTGTGTCCAAAAAACTTCACTGAAGTTTGGCAAAGTTTGATGTTATCTCTGTTAATTTTGCAGTTTTTTTTTTCGAGCTTTAAGAGTAATTCTTTTAAATTTTATTGTGATCCTTAACAGCTTCTTCCATGGTCTCTCCACTTCCATATATTAGGATATCATCAATTAGAACTTCTACACCTTTTAATTCTTGAGTAATTTCCTGCATTTTTGCGTAAATATTTCCGGAGCTGGTGATACACCGAATGGTAGTCTCAACCATCGGTATCTACCATGGGGAGTCCACAATGTGGTGAGTTTGCTGTTTTCTTCAGTGAGCTTTATTTGCCAAAAGCCCTTCTTTGCATCTACTGTCGAGAATACACGTGCTTTACCTATTTCAGGCAATATTTCATCTAATGTGGGAAGCTGAAAATGAGGACGCTTCAAAGCTGCGTTTAAAGGAACCGGATCAATACATATTTTAATAGATTTACTGTTTTTCTTTACTATTAAAATGTTACTGACCCAATCTGTTTATTTTCTCTTTTTTATGATGTTTTCCTTTTCTAGCACTTCTAATTCTTTTTTAAGATCATTTCTTAGGCTAATTGGGATTCTTCGGGGTTGTTGGACAGTCGGCTTCACATTCTGATCAATTTCGAGTGTTACTTTTCCTGACAATAAACCATACCCCTTAAAAACGTTACTATGGTGTTTTAAAATCTCTTCCGCTTCTTTTCTCTCTCGCATTAAAAGTGTATCATCATCCATTTCGATTTTAAAACAATATTTGATAAGTCCCATATTTAAAAAGGCTTTTTTAGAAAGCAATGGACCATGTTCAACATTAACTACTTGAAACATTAGGGTGTATCTTCGGCCTTTAACTATGCAAGGAATTTTAACTTCACCTAATGTTTCTATGCAACTTCCCCCAAAGCTTCTCAATTTGTTTCGTGAGACTCGAAGTTTAGGTGTATCGTTTTCAACCAATCTGCAATAGTTTTTAAATCCAATAACATTTGCTTCGGAACCAGTATCTATTTGGCATGACACTTTTTTCCAAGTTGATTTCTTCTTCCTTGTTTCATGTCTTGAATCAGCCTTTTCATTCTTCTTCTGACACACTCTTTCAAAATGGTTTCGGCCTTCACAATAAGAGCATGGTTTTACCCCAAGCTGGACAGATATTTTTCTTGAATTCGTGGTAGCTTCCACAAAAACGGCACGCCTTCCCTGGTTCAGTACTTTTTCTTCTTATTTCATTAACTGGTTTTTTCTGGTATTATTGTTTTGAACCGTTGTTCTGTCATTTCATTAACTTTACAAATGTTTATTAATTGTTCAAGTGTTAATTCGTCATGGTTCTGCCGAAGAAATTTCTTTTTTAAATTCATGTCTTTGATACCAAAGGCTAATCTATCTCGTAACATTATGTCAGCTGTTACGCATTGCTTGTAATTACATAACTCAACCAATTTTTTTAATTGTTGATAATAAGTATCAAATGACTCCTCCTCTAATTGATTGCAAGTATGAAACATGTACCTGTCGTACAGTAGATTTCTCTCAGAAACTAACCTCTTCTCTATTTTGTCTAGTACGTTCTTAATAGTAGTCCTACCTTGATCTGTTAAATGGAAATTGGAATATTTTTTCTTAGCATTATCCCCAATTATTGTTAAAAGTATATTAATCTTTTGGGCTTCAATATCTTCGCTCCATTTGTTAAATACCTGTGGCTATACAATAACTTTCCTAGTTTTGTTTAAAGAGGTTGAAATTTTCACTAATATCTCCAACCTCTACCTCAAGTGGTTGTGGCCACGGAATATTCTGTATAAAATTAGCATTGCAAGCATCCTGTTGCTTTTCTTGATGTAAATTATCGAAATTGGTATTGGCGGGAAAAATTCCTGTTCTTCCTTCGATTTGTTTTTTTAGCAAAGTTTGTGCTGCTAAAAATTTCACCAAATTTTTGTCCGTCATAACCTCGATTTTGTATATCAATAACAAAAGCACTTATTTTCCACTAATTAATGTATACTACTGCAACATCACTTCTGACACCATATTATGTTATCAAAACATGTATAAATAAAGTCACTATACATATGCAATTATATAAGTTTATTAACTAATTTGATCTATAACATTAAACAACACTGGCCCATCACTGTTGCCAATTCCCCAATACAAAAATGAAATAATATATATATATATATATATATATATATATATATATATATATATATATATATATATAAACTGGGTTATTTGATATTCTTTTAAAAAACTGCACAACATTGCCCATTTAACCAACCTCGTAGGTCTTCTAGTTTCCGAGATCCCAATGGTGAACCATTTAATTTGGGACAGCATGTATATAGTATGTATTTCAAAATATGAAGTTACATTACAATTGCGTGAAGGTAGAACATCCTATAGAAATACCTATATTACCAATTTATAGACATTTTAATTTTTAAAAAACTTATTTGAATTTTTTCATATTTAAAATAATTGAGTTATTTAAAAAAAAGATTGCTATTGTGTAAATTACGTGTAAAGCAAGCTTTAGTCTACAGTGTCATCTATGATAAAGTAATACAAACTTATGATTATTACGTTGTCATGGATTAGGGGTTGGCGTCTTTATAATTTTGGTTATGTGTCTTTGTGATGGTGGTTGCAATTAAATTTGGTAAGTTTCACATATAACTTGGTTTTTAATTATTCTCTTTTGCTAATATTGTATCATATATTTCCAGAAAGCTTCATCACTCTGAAACTATTTCATTGATATACATTTCCAAACTTTAAACGGATGATTGCATTATCGACGTAAACTTCTTTGTTTTACTTTTCTTTAGGAAGACGTAAAAGGTTATTTGAAGTAGTATATAAACTCCTTTCAGATAATCATCCAAGTTGTGTTGTAAGTATATTTACAGTGTGTAGTAATATTCAAGATGTTCATTAAGCCATGTATTACGAAAGTTTTTGTTGGTATTGCAATAAACTGCAAATACAATATCAAAGGTTAAGTAAAAAAATGATTTATGGCTTCAAAATCAATATTACCGTTTTCTTTGTTCTAAATATCATGTATTTTGTTTGTATTTGCTTTCACAACTTACGCTTTTCCGAATTCATAATTTGCTAATAAAAATTATATTACAAACTAATGTTTAGTTTTTATTATTGTAATGAGAAGCTACAGTGGTTAGTTTTATATTTTATGACATATATTGAAATTCGATTATAGTCACATCCCATAATAAAAATAAATAATTAGGTGTTCTGAAAAATTATTGACTAGTTTACGAAAAATTTGTTTCAGACAATTATTAAGGTGGAAAGAATTCTTGTGTGTATCTGTTCTACTTGTGAAACGAATCTTCAGTCGTTAATTAATTGATCAAGAAGCAACCGTGGAGAGCAGCACGCAGATCATGGAATATTCGACAGCAATAACTAATTATTATCAAAATTTAGAAACAATTAAAGAAGAACCGCTGGAAGAAACTGCTATGGATCGTGAGTTATATGAAAATGTTTTACAAAGTGTGAAGAAGGATGAATGTATTTCTGATGATAATAATCAGATTGATAAAGCTTATGGCAGCTCGATTACTATAAATAATGATATTCAGAAATCTAAAAAAGCTAATTCAAACGGTTTTTATTGTATTATGTGTAATAAGAGTTTTACGCGGAAGTCAAACTTGACAAGCCATATGAAAATACACAAAGGAATTAGAGAATTTGAATGTGCTACTTGTAGTAAATCATTTATAAATAAATATAATTTAATAAATCATATTAAAACTCACAATCAAATAAAAAACTTTCAGTGTCCAACATGTCATAAATCATTTACAAGGAAATATAGTTTAAATGTACATATTCATAGCGGAATAAGAGCATATAAATGCCCGACATGTAATAAATCATTTACACATAATTCTAATTTAAAAACACATATGGCTATTCACAGAGGGATAAAAGACTATAAATGTGAAATATGCAATAAACAATTTACACATAGAAGTGAACTAAACCTACATAGCCCAATTCACACTGGAATTAAAGCATATAAATGTCCGACATGTAATAAACCATTTACACGAAATTTTGGTTTAAAAATACATATGGCAAGTCACAGTGGAATAAGAGCATATAAATGCCCGACATGTAATAAAACATTTACGCATAATTCTAATTTGAAAGCACATATGGCTATTCACAGAGGGATAAAAGACTATAAATGTGAAATGTGCAATAAACAATTTATACATAGAAGTGAACTAAACCAACATAGCCCAGTTCACACTGGAATTAAAGCATATAAATGTCCGACATGTAATAAACCATTTACACGAAAATCTGGTTTAAAAATACATATGGCAAGTCACAGTGGAATAAGAGCATATAAATGCCCGACATGTAATAAATCATTTACACGTAATACTAATTTAAAAACACATATGGCTATTCACAGTGGAATAAAAGACAATAAATGTTAAATATGAAATAAACAATTTACACATAGAAGTGATCTAAACAAACATAGCCCAATTCACACTGGAATTAGAGCATATAAATGTCCGACATGTAATAAATTATTTACACAAAATTCTGGTTTCAAAATACATATGGCAATTCACAGTGGAATAAGAGCATATAAATGCACGACATGTAATAAATCATTTACACAAAATTCTAACTTAAAAGCCCATATAAAAAATAAAAAGTGTAAAAAATAATTCCATTTGATGAAAATATTATTGCGATGCCAACAGTCATGTGATTTGTTTGCTTTGGGAAGCAGATACAGAAGAAAATCCTGTCAGATAACATATTAATCGTTTAAGGGCCGGTATTTTCATCTCCGCATAAAGTTCAGGATAACTATCCGTCAGATAAATGATAAAATATCGCATCGATATAAATGCATAAATGAAGTAAATTATATTGAATGTCATTTTTTGATACCATATTGTTCATTTATCCGACAGATAAGTTATCCAGCACTTTATCCGAAGATGTAAATACCGGCCCTTAGTTGAATTCAATTTTGTAAATAAACTTCATTTAATGGGTCTGTTATGAGAAAATCTGTAAGTCTTACATATCCGTAAATATGCAGGGCCGTTCCTAACGGGCGTGCAATGTGTGCCCCGCACGCAGACAGCCAAAAGGCGGGACGGCCGTCGTTACGTTGATTGTATAGATTTCATAACAAAATATTTATAATAAATAACGTAAATATTTTATAAGATTACAATATGTGCGAGAGTATAGAAATATTTTTAAAAAAGATATATTTTTGTGTTTACGAGGTGCTACCCAAAATATCCAAGAATTATTTTCTGTCTGAGTGTCATTCTTAAGGAAACATCAGAGGTCAGTATGAACTTTTTTGTAAGTGCTCTTTGACGTGTTCGGCGATTTTTTAATGGTGGTCATTAAAAAGCAACGTGTTAACACCAAGTTTTGTTTCCTGTTAGGAAAATCAGCATCAATGTTTGGGAGAGCTTACAAAAATTCCGGATCGATTTCTGATTATTCTTTCAAATCCTGACACACACTCAAATGGTTAGCTCTATAGTCGTTGGACGTGATGTCATAGAGCGAATTTCATCTTCAAATTTTCAGTCAAAATTCGTGGGCACAAAATCCAAGATATTCCAGTGAATTCTTCCATTCCTCGATTGTTCTACGTACGACGATCAAAAATCAGTCATAATCGCATTTTTTCAATCCTTTCTGACGTTCTGGAAATTGTAGGACGTCCCGGGCGAGGTTCATCTTCACTTCAATTGACGTTCAACCACTTTTAACATGAGAAAATCACTCGTACTCATATACCCTTGCATGGCTCAAAGCTTCCTCCGAAAAATGCGACAGGTTCTGCTGCTGATTTTCTCTAATAGGAAAGAAAACTTTACTACATGCCAATGAAAAATAGCTGAACAGGTCAAACAGCGCTTAAAAAAAGGCACTTACCGGTCGGATGTTTCCCCCTAGTATAACACTTGGGCAATAGATCCAAAAGGGTGGCACTTATTGGGTGAAGTCGGAATTAGCGCCCTATCAACCCCCAAAAAATAATTCTCGAATATTTTTTGGGTAGCACCTTGTATGTATGAATAAAGTATTATAAACAGCAAAAATTGTGTTTTATTGTGTAGTCATCACTTAGGACCGGCGAATTATATATTTTATACGATTACAATATAGTACACCTAGGAATTGCCCTGAAATAATGAACAAAATCGCAAAATAGATGCGTTTTTGTCAGTTTTTTACAGATTCACAGACCTGTAAAACTTACAGATTTGTTCAAAATTGGCCTATACATATAGTTAAAAATAAAGATGTTTAAGTTTCAAATTTATGTATATTTTTTGATAATAATTAGGAAAAATGCAAAGGACTAAATATTACTTTATGTGAATAATAGATTTGACAGCTTGATTGACAGGACAACGTTTGAAAATGAACTATCAGTTAACTCTATAGGTACGTTATAAATGTATAAAGCACTAATAGTATATTCGAGAGTTTATACCGCGATACCGGAATGTAAAAATTTAATATGTAAAAATCATACCTAATTATTTTAAGTAAAAAATCTGATGTGGCCAAACATGACCTCCCTTCAATTATATGTTTGAAATAGCAATGAGCTTTAAGTAATGTATCACTTCCAGTTGATAGTTTGTAAATAAAATCGAATTTGTTGTTCCAATAAATAGAAAAGTCTGTAATACCAAATTTTGGATTATATTTTATAATGTTTTTCTTCGAAAATCAGTTAAGAGCTCCAAATTAAGTACTATTTCCGGTTTATCATATAGGTATAATCAAAATCTAATGTTGTTTCAAATTATACACGAATTTTAAACACCAAATTTGAGAAGTTTTGAATCATGTTTTAATATATTTTTTTTATCTGTTTTTAGCTTCCTGTAAAGTAGTTTATCAATTTTAGAAAACATTTAGTGTCGTTCTCATTAATATAAAAGTCTTAAATACCAAATTTGAAAAGTTTTGGATTGTATCAATTTATTTTTCACGAAAATCTATTCAGATCTTCAAATAAAGTATCACTTCCGGTTTATGAATTTTAGCCAAAATCTAATACATATGTTGCTTCCCTTTATATAAAAGTCTTAAATACTAAATTTGACAAGTTTTGGAATATATCTTATTATATTTTTCACGAAAATCTGTTCAAAGTTTGAAGTAAAGTGTCACTTCCGGTTTATCAATTTTAGAAAAAATCTAACATGTTCACTTTTATATAAAAATCTTAAATACGAAATTTGAAAAGTTTTGGAATATATCATAATATATTTTATCACGAAAATGTGTTGAGAGCTTCAAGTAAAGTATCATTTTCGGTTTATCAATTTTAAAAAAATCGAACATGTCGTTCACATTCATATGAAAATCTTAAATACCAAATTTGAAAAGTTCATTTCCGGATTATCAATTTTAGTCAATATTTAATATGTTCTTCTTCATATAAAAGTCTTAAATACTAAATTTGACAAGTTTTGGAATATATCATAATATATTTTTCACGAAAATTTGTTCAGAGCTTCAAGTAAAGTGTCACTTCTGGTTTATTAATTTTAGCCAAAATCTAATATGTTATTCCCCTTGATATAGAAGTTTTAAATACTAAAATTGAAAAGTTTTGGATTATATTTTAATATAGTTTTTTTTTTATTAAAAACTGTTATGGGCTTCAAGTAAACAGTCACTTCTGGTTATCTAATTTTACCCAAAATCTAATCAACTCTTTATATGAATGCAGAAGTTTGTTATAAGAGTTATCGTGGACGAAAAAATCGTCACACACGCAGAGAGAGAGAGAGAGAGATCATCGTAGAAATAGTAAAAACGTGTTGTGGGGACCCTAATTTGTGCTTATTTACTGAAAACTCACCATCGAATTTTTGGCACGATTACATTACCTCCCTTACCTACGGTATGACGGGAGGTAAAAAGCTTTAAATAAATATTATGAAGCATAAAATTTTACATCAGTATCAATAAGCAAAATTAATTTAGCATTTTCACCGGGGAGATTAGGTATGAAAATGCAAAAAATTACCCCAAAAATAGCGATACCTAGCAATGAAGTTGTAACTAAAAATTTACAAATGTTTGCGATTTATCTCTCAAACGGGCCTATTCTGTAAAACACTAGTTAATTTTTAACAAATGGTTAAAAAAATTATCCAATAAATAATGATTTGATACGAAAAAATCTAAATTTTTGTTATATTCAACAAACTTAATTGGTTATAATTTTTAACCAATTGTTAAAAATTAAGCACTGAGTTACAGAATAGCCCCAAAATTAGGTTAACTTATTTTTTCAAATTTTTTTGAAATTTGTGCATTAATTTTTGGATGCAAAGTATGTCATTTTTTCATGTGTTATGTTTTTTATACGTTACCATGACAATAGGGTATTCTCGCATATATTTTTTAATTTTTTTTTTCTTAAAGAACACGTATATCTAAGAGTACCTTTGAAAACGAGTTAAAAATTCCTTTTAATAAGCGAGATATTAATTTTTAAAATTTGATTTTGTTGTGTGACGTGATAGTGACGTACTAGTTGTACAGTACCAGCGGTGTGCAATCAGTGGTTCATGGATTTTCGAGAAAATGTTCAGTAAGTATTGAAAATGATGGAAAATAAAATGTATTTAATTGTAATCTTACCGACTATTATTAAAAAACTTAAGAAATTTATAAGAGAAATCATTCTAAGTAATCGATTACATATTTTTGCTTATGCTGCAAAAACATTTTGACATTTTAAAATTATACAGGTGGCGATTGACAACATACTTTTATTGCCATTATTATACTTTGTATAAGAATTTTTAACACAAGAACTTCGCGAGGAACTTCGTAGCATGGTGGTAATGTTTTTGCTTCTTATGTCAAAGGTGGTAAGTTCGAATCTAGCAAACTTCCTTAGCTTTTTTTTTATTTTTTCTTCATATTTATTTAACATAATCAGATGAAATTGGTTATATTCAATTTGATATTTACTTAAAATTACAACAAAATATACTTGTATATAAAAAAACTGAAAATAAAGAGGTTTGGTGGATTCGAACCCAGTACCCTTATCGTAAAAAGCAAGAGCATTACCTCTACGCAACGAAATACATTACGCAATGCTTCATTTAGGAATGATAATAATTATTACATTAAATTTGCTATAAATTATATTTACTTTTTAATTATTTCTTATTAATTTAGAACAATTAATTATTAATATGATGCAATAAGTATCCATGAACATGTATACAAAAATTTTCAGTAAATATTCAAAATATTCTAATTTCGCATGTTAAATTCACATATGTAACGGATTTCGAACGCCACCCGTATGTCGATTAGATACACAAATATGTATTTGTACGTAGTATTTAACAAATTTTTAATAGTACACACATTGTTGACATGTAGTTCATTATTTTGTTACCAGATGTCATATCGCTTAACAATACATGCTAAAACAGTTGTATACGAACGATCCGAAGTAGAGCTGAGTATGTTCATACTTAAGATGCGGCCTGTTATCACATTCGAACATGGAGTAGGGATTTCAACTCGTCTCCCATTGGTAGTACAACTAGTACATCAGCAAAATTTAGATGCTTTATATCTTTTGCAACAGTCAATTTATAACAGGGTTTTTTGCTTTTTCCGTCTGTTTTACCGACCAACTTTAATATTTTTAATAACTTTTTAATATTTGTAATCAAAATTTTTTTTCATGGTTTTGAAAAACTTTTCCACGGTTGTTAGTAAGCGATTTAATACATATTTTTTCGTCTAAGAAACAACTAAAAATATACAATTTATTCATTTAATTAATTAAAAGGAAAGCACAATTAGTTATTTTTTAACTTATTTATTTTGATATTATGTTATATTTAAATTAATTGTAAAATTCGAACAATTAGTATAATTAAATCCTGAAGATGATAATGACGTTGCAACTGTGCTCGATGTATTAGCTTCAGGGGTCCCAATTTTGCATTCGTCAATATGAGAAATAGAAGTAGGATAAAAAATAGGTACTTTCCATACGGTCCTATAGAGACCGTGAGCGTACGTGAATTGTGAATCCAATCAACGCCGCGTAGTAATAAATTTTGTAAGTAGGTGCACGATATCTACTGTAGATTGTTGCAAGCCAGTTTAAATGTTAATAAATTTGTTCGTTTCACTACTTTGCGTCTACAGTTTACTGCCGTGTCCATACAAAATATATGAACGCAGCGAACAGACCTATTAATTGCATACTGCATTCGAACATAAACATAACATGTCTAGAATTTTTATTGTAACTGACGAATGCGCACTGCGTCGAAATTACAGTCTGAAGTTAGCATGGGACAGAGCTAAAGATCGAGTCTGAAGTGAGAAAGGGACAAAACATATGATAGGTCACGTGATCTTCCGTGCCCTATAAGGTATAGATGTTTCCATTCTATGTACGTAATATAGAGTTCACTGATGCGAGTGTATTGCATTGAATTTCTATTTTGTCTAATTTTGTAACAAATTACAAAGAACAGTGAAAGTACAAATAAATAAAACTAATTAATCAACGATGATTTTAATTATTCATTTTACCAAGTACAAACGAAATAAGCAATTTGGTAACTAAGTTCACATTGACAGAAGTATTTTAGTGTGGTAAAATAGTTCACAATTTTTAATGAAAAGGATTCGCGATGTGGTAACTAAATTCTGTTGGAATTGATGACCTTTTTAAACTCAGTTACTTCGCTATTTCAAGGTTGGCAGTAATCGAGACAGTAATCCAACCTGAAAAGGTCGAAGAATACGGAGGTCGCACTGTAAACCATCTTCAGACTGAAGCCAAAATTCTTGTCGAACGCAACGTGTCTGCACCGTAATCCATTGAAATCGTTCGAAATAACGCTGTTTATAAGTCGCGCAACTTAATTGTAACACGTGCATCGAAAGTATCAAGTGTATCGGATGAAAGGTTAACCTATTTTTGTATTTAATTTGTTTTATAGCAACCACGACCTTTGAGGTTATGTTGTCCATCTTTCGACCCACACGCTTACTTTTGTGTTTGCTTTACAGGCGCCTTTTGTTCAACCCGTTCGTTTAGACCACTTTGTTGGTCATCCACCTTTGTGTATTGTTTACGTTCAATAAATCAAATTGAGCAACTCTGAATTCGGCTATTTCTTTCCATCGACATCTGGGTGCGAGCTCAAAAACAACAAATTCACATTGACAAAAACGATATATACCTATATTTTGGTATGGTAACTAAGGTCAAACTTTAAGAAATGAAGTCGGTCACATTTACCAACTCATTTGTGTGTGTCATTGACAGACAAAAATCATCATGCTGTAAGGGAAGGGAACACAATTTCCAAAAAAAAAATCATTAATAATTGTTTGGGCGGTAATAATAAATGGATAAGAGTATGTACTTACATTTTTAAATGACGTAATTAAAACTCGATTTAAACTAACGGCACCCAGTTTGGACGTCTATTGTGATTTGTCATAAACTATACTCTGTACTCTGGTCACATACGTTAGGAAGCCCGTTTTAATTCACAATTTTTTACGTCTCGCTAAGAGAGGTATTGTATTCATGCTAAAAATCGCATATCCAGATTTTAGTTAATAAGCACGTTTTAAGGTCCCTAGAATCCGATTATAACATTTTTACGATGATGTCCGCATGTGTGTGTGTGTGGATGTGTTTGTGTGTGGATGTGTTTGTGTGTGGATGTTTGATTCACGATATCTCAAATACTATAAGACTTAAGACATTTTTAACTACGGATTCCTCAATCTAACAATAATTGGAAGAGTTGATTAAGTTTTGGTAACAATTGGACAACCGAAAGTAGTAGTTACAAGAAAAAAATCATCTATATATTATCGAAAATTTATGTAATTACTTATATTAAATAATGTTAAATTCTTTATTCGATAAATATAAATTCATTATTATATCTTCTATAGATTTAGAGATAAAGAAATGCATATAAAATAATTTGATGTAAAAATTCTCAAATCAAACTACTTCAAGGCAAGAAATTCAAATGTTTGTAATTGATACATAAATGTCACTGTCAAAAATATTTGTATGCCGCTGTCAAAAATATTTGTACATTATTATGAAGATTATGAAAATAAAAAAGAAGTCAACAACGTAAAAGAATAGACGTAAAAAAGAATATAAGAGGAATTTGCGAAAAAAATACGAATATAAAGAAAAAGAAATGGAAAGAAGAAAAAGAAAATTTCAGGATATTGAATATAAAGAAAATGTATGTATTGTACATAATTTATATTAAAATATCCTATAAATTTTGCAAATATATGTGAGAATTATTTTTGTAGTGAGACATGAATATATGTATTTGTATTTAAAAATATTTTTCGTTTTATGCGTACAACCAGGTAAAATATCTGGCGAGAGGTTATGTGCTGGCCACATCAGATTTTTAAATTTTGTTATACAAAATTTAAATTTCTGTATTTTAAAAATTGTACTATTGCGAAATTATTAATAATAATTTTTTTCCCGTTGATCCTTTACTAATTATTTAATTATTGTGACCAACAACTGAAAATTGTTGTGTTGTATGATCCAACTTAAATTTAGACAGTAGCCATGTTTTTCATAGGATAACGAAATATGAACCAAATTTGTAAAGAATTTTAACTTAAAGCTAGAAGATTAAGAGAATTTTTGTATGGAATATTGTTGCTCTCGAGTTGTATTACTGGTTGAATATAAAGTACTTATTTCATTTATACCCTGTATAATATTTTAAATCATACCTGATATACCTACTTACGTTAACTTAAAAATATAGAATTAAAATTAAATCATGAATCGAAGTAGTTACGGAATAAATTAATTATGTAAAATAAAATACTATTTTAAAAAACTAATGAGTTTCATTAGACAAAAAATCAGGAAATTTCATGAAAAATATAGAAAAATTAAGGATAAAATAAAATTAATATACAATAACCTTTAAACTAATCGATAAAGAAAAAAAAATAAGTTTTTTAAAGTGAAAATCAAATATAGGTTTCATTTCAAAAATCTAAGTTTGTGTTATATCTCAAAAATTTACCGATAAAAAAAATATTTCCGTACACCACTGAATATACAATAAATATACGTATCTTTTTTATTTGAAACATTTTTTTCAATTACTGGTAGTATAGAAGTAATTTCAAAATGAAAAAGACCAAATTCAGTTTTCCGTCATTATCTAGTGCCCTATGAGAATTTTTGAAAAAACAAAAGCACATCTTATATAGCCCCCTACAGGTGCACAAAAAGTTCCATTTAACTGACATTGTATCTCTTATAGTTCTCGAGATCCCAATGGTGTTAGCTCTTAATGGGACACACTATAGGGCGCGGGCATCTGTTTTAAGTGTCCTTGAAAACATATGTGCTGGAGCCCCACTTGTCAAAGTGACAGTACAGCCGTTTTGTTGTGTGTTGTGGTGTTTGTCGTTTGTGTTGTATTTTTCTGGAATCTCATTGTTTATTGTAAAACACAACACACAACAAAATGGCTGTACTGTCACTTTGACAAGTGAGGCTCAAGCACATATGTTTTCAAGGAAACTTAAAACAGCTATTTGCCCGCCGCCTATAGGATGTATTTGAAAATATGAAATTACACTACCATTGTGTAAAAATAGAACATCTGTAGAAAAACCTATATTGTCGATTTATAGACATTTTAATTTTTAAAAAACTTTTTTGAAATTTTTTCCATAATATTTAAAATAATCGAGTTATTTAAAAACAGACCGATTATGCCATCGTAGATGTCAGCGCTACACATGGCCAATATTGGAACTCTAACCTGGGGAATTGTTTACATTGTATGATATATGGCCCCAGTATAAGGAAGCATTGAGTTATGAATATAGGTGTATATAGAGGGAGCCTGAAGTAAGGATATGGGCAAGCGAACTGCTTGCATGGAACGGAAGGGGGTACAGCTGGCGGCCATCTTGGGATGAACCAAGTTAAAAATATGTAATGCTCATAGAAGCTATTTTAGTTGTTTTATTTACTACAAATTATAAAATAATGTAAAATAAAAATACATAATATATTCTATATAACCACAAACTATAAAAAATGATCTTACCAACCTTCAAATAATATTAGCTTATGTAGTTGCTGTCTTTTATTTTTTGAAACATCTGATATATTTTTTACAATATAATGTAAACGTATTAAAATATATTTTTCTGACACAGCACGTATTAAATTAAAAATATGATTTTCAAATGGACTTTGGTCAAAAACATGTATATTTAACTCTTTGAAAATATTACGGTCCAAATAATATTTAAGTACAGATGACACTAAAAACAAGACTGAGTATTTTTTATTTAAATGAGGACCACCGCTATCATAAATTGCTTGTTTTATAACTTTTTCGGTAGTTGTACAAATATCAATAACATCCTGTGAAGGATAAATTAGCCCGCCAATATCTTTATGACTAATAAATTTATATACTTTTTCAGTTGTATCTGCATATTGTTCTAAAGCATTTAAACATTTATGACAAATAATTTTATTTTTTAAATACTTAACAACAAAACCAGCAATATATGCAATAATGTAAGTACTGTATTCTGTTAATTCTTGGGGATTTGCTTCATACATATGATCTGTAACTTCATTAATAGAAATATGTTCTTGAAGATTTATTCTACTTTTATTTGTGGATTTATTAATAATATCTATTGCATTAGTTTCTTGTTTTGAAGAACTTACATGCAGTATATTTATTTCTTCAAGTGGAATACAATTACCACTTTTCGTGGACTTAAGTTCTGAATGAACTAAAATTTTTTTGTACGCAGTACAAAACTGTCTGGTTGTAGGATTATTGTTGAATCCTCCTTGTGACCTTATTACCGAAAATAACATTTCCAGGTGGTCTTGATTTAATTTATATGTTGGTATGTACATTAATAAGGATTTTTCAACAATTACATCAGCATATAATTTTTTAATACTATTAATACAACATAAAAATCCTAAAAAACCAACTTTTCGATTTGACGAAATAATTTTAGTGCCATCAGATAATTTTAAATTTTTTATATAAGTTTCAGTTGATTCCAAACTGATCAAAACAGTAGCAATATTTTGTTGACAAAGGGCTTTCTTGAAGCCAAATTGATTCAGATTTTTACTATTTAAAATATCAAATAAATTATTGAAAATATTTATAAATTCTACCGTTCCTTCACAGTTTTGAAATTCAGCCAATTTCAGATGGTTACAACAAAATTCAAGCGCAATTGCTGTTGATTTACTTAACAACTGTGCTGCTAAACGGACCTTCATAATTTGTTTCTTGAAATTTATATGCACTTTCTTCAATCGATTTGCCAAATTTAGTCCTTCACTATCTTGTAGTTTTTGCAACAAAACAATGAAATTCCAGTCAATTTTACGATTTAGATAATCGAAGAATACTTTTTTATCCCCAAATGCGTTGCGTACATTTTTAAGCATGTGACACGGATCTGGATACAAGTACACATTTTCTTTGGAATCTGGATGATTAAACCACGATACTGATCCATTAATATGACATCCCAACTTCCACATCATTGTTATATTTGACGCTGCTCCATCAAATGTAATAGAAATAATGCGAAGTCCAGCTTCATAACATTTGGACAAACATATATTAATTAAATTACATCGCTGATCTGCATTAACACCATCCACCAGAAAATAAGCGACAGGAATTTTCCATGCTTGATTGATGCAAACAATCATAAAGACGAGAGCGTCTTTAGCTTCAGACATTGATTCTTCGTCGTTTTCTACACCAAAATCTACATATCCGTGGTACTTTTTCCCATCAAATTCAATTTTACGTCGTATCGACATTTCGTCTATACAAAGACTTGCTAACAAAGGTCTATCTGAATACTCACAACGGATCTTAATAGCCCGAAATGCTTCTGCTGTGAATCCTGGGGCACCATCAATCGAACTATACCACTTGGAAATGGTCTTAGGGTGAGGAAGACAAGAATTAAATGCAGTACGCACATATTTGTAAGCAGCTGGTGAATAATAATGCAGTGTTAGTGCGAATTTTCTTAATTCTTCACTATACTGACGAGAAAGTTTAGAATCTCCACTTTTGCCAAGTTGTCGCTTTAAAATGTCCGAATTTGGACTTCCAATATTCTTTAAAACTTGTAATTGTTCATCTTGCAACAAATTTTGGCTTTTTATACTTTTTAACACAGAAGATAATGTCGCTATTCTTCTTAAATTTCTTCGTTTTGTTTGCTGTAGCTGGTTAACTTTTTTTCTGTATTTACTTTTTAAATTTTGTATTTGCCTAAGTAACGAAGCTTTGGCAGGTGATATATCACGATGCATTCTTCGAGCTGGCGAAAAAGATGTGGTTCGTGACATCATTCTAAGCACAGTTGATTTTTGTTGTGGTACTGGTAATAATGTGTTTGTCAATGCACTTGTACTTTCACTAATATTTAGCGTTTGAGGAACATCATCATCTGCAGTGGAAGTTTCTGTGGAGTTATTGACATCAATTTTTGTTACTATGGGCGTTATTCCACTGATTGTGCTAAGTTCTCGCCTTTCTAGTTTGCGGCGTGGGGTTTTAACTGCCTGCAATTATAAATTTAATTAGTTTAAATTCAAAATTAAAGAAACGGATCACTATATTATTACCAATTTTCCTAAATTTGCTCACCTTTTGCAAATATGAAGGATATGATAGAAATATTGAAGGTACAGCGAAATCCCTTAATCTTACACATGACAAAGATGTTCTGTCAAAACAATCTTCTGTGAAATGTTCGGAACACAGAATACTGGTATTTGTCGGCTCCCAGCCAACTCTTCTTATCGCTTTTATCCAATTTGCTCGCCTCTCCGGGTGTTTTGGAAATCTAAATTTAAACAACAGACATTTTACTAATTACACGATATATGTTAATAAAAAATAACTTACTTGTGATATGTAATTACAGCCCTTTTTTCTTTTTGTTTAGCACTTTTTCTCGATGATCTATTACTGCATCCAAATGCACAACACGCCGGCATATTTGAGGATAAAGTATTTATCAAATTTAAGTTACTAATAATATCAAAAGATACAATGTTTCCAATAAAAATATAACTCTTAACAAACATATAAAGTCAAAGAAAAGACACAAACACGCTACGTTCAGTGCACGATAACGATATTTAGGTTCATCCAAATATGGCGGCCACACAACTACATGCGATCCCCGCGTGCCATCAAGCACATAGCATAGCACTCCCTCTACCTACTTCTATAACTCAATGTAAGGAAGAGACAGTAGCGACACTTCGAGGCGGCACCTTTGATGTTGTTGTATCAAAATAAATATGGACGGCCATATTGTATGGGGTGAGCGAAGCCGACAAATTTGAAATACTGTCACAAGAAATGAGTAGTGCGATGTGGCGATAGTGTTTAGGCAATGCAGAGTTGCTGTCAATAGTTAAGAAATCGGGTAGGTTTTATTTAGATGAAACATTTTACTGTTTATCATAAATTTTTATTAATTGTGCAATAAAATATTTTTTCTTTATTATTTTTTTCAGATTTAACATTTCTGTTTATAAATTTTAAAGAATAAAATAACCGCATCCTAAAATACAAATTTACCAAATAATGTTTAGGAAAGTGTTCACATGGATGGTCAAATATTATTATATTCACATTTGAAACAAAACGTTGAATAATGTTATTTTGCGTAGAAAATGTTTCAAAGTTTTGAATAAAAAAAATTCTAACTTAAATACAAAACTTATAAATAATTCATTTGGCATATATAAACTTCCGAATGCCTTTTCCTCAAAAGGCACATCTTCATATTTCTTAAAATAGGAATATGAGGTATCGTCCAATTCTTCATGTTCTTTAGCAAATTTATTGCACGTGTCACATGAATGTACATTTAAACATTTTCTCATAGCACATTTACTTCCACCTCTTCTCCTAGCTGTATTTGTTTCCAATTTTAAAAGTGCACAAGTCAAAAAGAAAAAACAAAGTTTGATGGAAATCAAGCAAGGTTATGTTCTCAAACGAAAACAAAACACGCTTCAGTAGCGCAAATAGGAGGGATTAGCCAGGTCCCTTCATCCACCTAGCAAAATTAATATAATACATAGGAGACATTTGAAATTTTACTTTTTGCTAATTTCATTTGTTGTTACGTTGAGTAAAAACTTGATTCATTGCTATTATTGATCTAAATATTATATTATTATAAATCTTAAATTTGTTACGCCACTGCTAAGCAAACTAAAAGTTTCCACCCATGTTTTCAGAGGTGAATTTTCGCACATGCGCATAGAAATTTCTGACATGAAATTTAGCAGAGTGTCCCTACTGATGGCTGTATACGGTAAGCAGTGGCGTACCTAAGTGAAATGGTACCCAGGGCAAGGGTCGTAATTGCGCCCCCTGTCAACAATGTAAAATCAAGATTACTTCTTTTTCGCTTTAGTATAGCGAGATACGTGGCATTTGTATTGTTGTTGAAATTACTTAAGAATATCCATATATATAAATATATATATATATATATATATATATATATATATATATATATATATATATATATATATATATATATATATATATATATATATATTCTTAAGTAACTTCAACCATGAATGAATCAGCACAATAACAAAATATCTATCAATTATTTTTTTTTTAATTCCTTCAATATCTTCTTTGCCTTCACTGATGCAAAGGCATTATTAACATGCTCGAAATCAATCTTTTCAGTTTCTTCCCTTTCAACGCTCATCAAAGCAAGATCACTTAATCGATCTTGATCCATGCAGACTCTCATATAATTTAAGATCAATTTTAGTTTGTTGAAAGATCTTTCGCAGCTAGCGATGGAAACTGCAATAGTTAACATTATTTGCATGGCTATTCGAAGATTTTTCGCCGTTGGCGTTTTTCGGTTTCGACATCCCAGTTTTGACAGAGAGTTCAATTTCCAGAGCTTCAGTCAACAAAGTTTCTATTTCATTGCGAAAATAATCTCTTAAACCTTTCAAATCTATGGCGGCATCATGAAAGTTCCTATTTATATCTTTCAGTCTTTTCTGAACTCTATCAATAGGAATGAGTAGTCCCGTCCAAAATTCAAGTAGTCAGAAAATCGAGTGTCAACATACGGTTGTACAATTGCGTAGCATCACTTCTTGTTTCACTCGTTTCATGTACATCATCCATTATAGTCTCGAGAACTTGGAATATGCCGTCAAGGTAGTTGTTTAGGGGCTTCACAGCTTCCACTTTTGCACTCCATATTGTTAGACTCAGATTTAATAACTATGGGCACAACGTTTTTGAGTATTTCCCAGCATTGAGTAGACGATGAAAAAACAGATAGAGAGCTTCAACAGTTCCGAAAAATGTCAATACGCACAATATTCAACAGTTTTAACACTTCAAATTCTGGCACCCCAAGTTACATACGGATACCAATGGCTTCAAGCGGCGCCCCATTGGTTCTGGCGCCCAGGGCACCTGCCCTGTTTGCCCCGCCCTAGGTACGCCACTGACGGTAAGTTACTGTTTTTATATTATATACTGCATGTTATTTATTTCAAACAATAGTATAAGTAAAAATAGTGAGATGAATAAAGTTATATTTTGATTTTCTATAAGTAAAAATTGTAGTTTATAACCTAGTATACTTCAGTAATTAATGTAATACATAATGTTGTTGTTTCAGGAAATATGAAGATAAGACTTCTAGAGTATTTTAAATATTTAGTTACTGGAAAAAAATCTAGATGTGTATCGCAAGGAGGTGTGTTTGATGCTAGCCACATCATTTTGTGCGGTAGATGGCTACTGGCTAGTGATACCGATGCAGATATTATAAATATATTCGTACTTTAACTGCAGAATAAAAGGAGTATTTTGCAAAAATAACTATAGTATTACAATTCAAACAATGATCTGTTCATGCAAAAACACATCTCGGCAGTTGTAATTTTTTGTACCATGTGTATTTCGACAATCAATTTTGAAAAGCAGAATGCACACCTTTTTTTCATTGGACAGAAAGAAAAAAATTGTTGTTTGTAGACTTTTTGTTATTTTATTTCTAGTTTTATTGTTCTGTTATTTTATATTTTTCTTTGTAAAATAAATTTGATCCTTCATCATTCATTTTCTTTCTTTTTTTCCCTAATAAAGGTGTTGTTTTATTCATTGGTGGATATGCAATCATCTTTGGAAATTTAAAACTTGGGAAAATGAATTCAAAATTGCGATATGTTCATTTTATTTTTAATAAATAAAATGTGTAACTGGCGATTTTTGTTTCAAGTTTCCCAATTGAAAATTTTCAAAGGTGATTGTATTATTCATCAATGAGTAAAACAACACAAATCTAAATCTTATCTTTCCATCTGAAGAGACACCTGGCCTGCGCGTAGAGGCGGTGCTTATATGATATACTACACAACCTACCAAAGCGGTGCCGAGCACTGAAGTACCTATATTGCATTCCATCCGTTAAATTCACTGTATATACGCTATTTCATTCATAAAAGAACAATTTTTAGTTTATTATATTCTAAATGTAAACGTTATGAAAATATTAATAAATTTTAATTTAAATTATGTCTTTGACAGTATTATTTAAATATTCATGAAAATGCAAAAAATTGAAATCTATTTTATTAAATCGATAAATTACATATTACAATTGAGTTAAAATTTTTGCATAGGTACATATAATAGAACATTTATAACTTTTAAAAATATATGTATTTCTTCAACACAAAAGGTAATATCATTACAATATGTATTTACATTTAATATAAATTATTTACTCGTCATCAGACGAATAATAATCGTCATCTGTAGTTGAATCTTCTGTTACATTAATTATGATCTTCTCGTGAAGCTCGTCCATAATATGCTCCTTTTGTATATATGTTTTTTCAATTTCTTCAATATTCCGGCACACTCCTGCCCAAACATCTGGCCCCACTTCGCTAAACTTTTGTCGTGCCAACTGTTCGACCGAATTTAATTTAAAGTCAACATTTTTTGACGCGACCCAGTTTTTTACAATACCCCATATTTGTTCTATAGGGTTGAGTTCAGGATGGTACGGAGGTAATCTGATGACGCTGTGGCCATGCTTTGCCAAAATCGCATCGATGGTATACATATTTTGCACTGGTTTATGCAATTTAATTATTCGATATAATTCAATTTTCGTGGAATTCACATCGTGCACAATTCCCCTCTCGTTCAACCATTGTATCATCTCATTCTTCTTCGTATTTTGAGTCGGATGTTTTACCGCTAATACATTATGGTAGCTGGCATTATCAACTACTAATACCGATCGTTCTGGCAAATTTTCATCTGTGATTACTTTTCCACATTTAACTATGCGGACTATAGTACTCTTTGAAAACCCGGTAGCATCCGCAACAGAATTTAATACATTCTTTGCACCAATATCTATAAAATATTTATAATTATTAAACAAAAATCAGCGACGTGCAATAAGTGTATAGATACAGTAAAAATATATGAAAAAGCGTATAATAATAATAATACTTAAAAGCTACTTACTTTCTTTATTTTCCTTCATATAATTATACACATTCCATATAACTTCTTTGGTCTGTTTTTGGACATAATGTGTGGATGATGTAGGCGTTGTACTACTTACAGGTTGACCTGTTACTACTATTCGCGACAGGTTCGGACATTTTCTCCGAAATTTCGAAAAACGAATATACCGCGAAAACAAACAAACAAGAAACAATAACAATAATGAATATAACACGAAAACAAACAAAAAAACAAATAAGAAACAGTAACAAAACGAGTAGGTCAAATGTCAAAATGGAGAACTGAGCGCGATGTGAATCCTAGCGATGTCAACATCAGAATGAGGAAAATTGAAACTGATGTTACGCAGAACAGAGAGTAGCTTAGTATTCCTTGTTACTCATATTTGCCTCTCTTTCTAAGACGCAAATGCGTACTTCGCGCAGGTGTCTGTTCAGATGGAAAGACCTTATATTCATAATTTCATTTTGCATACGCGTTGCATACGCTCTAGGCGTTTTGCAGGCGTTAGTTACCCGTTCCTACGCAGAGATGTCGCGTCAGACGCGGTTTCAGCCGATAACATTGCAGTCGCCGATCTAGATAGTGTTTTTTTGGTCTGTGGTCACCTGGGTTGGAGTTTGGGTTAAGTGTTGTCTTAGCGTATTTATAGTATTGGCCAAGGGTGATGGTGATGGTGATTGCAATTAAATTTGGTAGGTTTCACATAAAACTTAGATTTTAATTCTTCTCTTTTGCTAATATTGCGTCATATATTTCCAGAAGTATAAAATATTGAACTGATATTTCCAAACTTCATATTGATGATTGCATTATTGACGTAAACTTCTTTGTTTAACTTTTGTTTAAAAAGACATCAGATTATTTATATAGGCTATTTGAAGTAGTGTATCCCTTTTCTTAAAAAATCATCTAATTTGTAAGTATATTTACAGTGTTTTAGTAAAGATGTTCATTAAGCCATGTATTACGAATGTTTTTGTTGGTGTTTCAATAAACTGCTGAGAAGCTACAGTGGTTAGTTTTATATTTTATGACATATATTGAAATTCGATTATGGTCACATATCCCATTATAAAAGTAAATAATTCGGTGTTTTTTCTAAATTATCTAAATTAAGCTTTTGTAAATACCAGGTGTCTTTAGGCCGGCCGACACATAGGAGGTTAACATGTGAAATCAGTCAATTGTGAATATTATCTCCCCAGTGCAAGATAATAAGTTGAAAATTCGGGTACTTATTGGGGGATCCTAAATTTCAGTCCAAATTAGTAAATATCAGATAACAATAAGGAAGTTTGTAGAATTTCCAGGATTGTTATCCATATCCCTAAAAAATAGTTATCAAGTAACAGCTTAAATAATAATAATAATAAACTTTATTGACTTCAGTCAATGGCGGAGTTCAGCAAACAATAAATTTACGTATAACGCCACAAAATGTTGAACAACAATAAGTATCCTATTTTACAATTTTCCAACATAAATATTTCTTAATACATATACAAATTACAAACATTATACAATATTAATATAATTTTTTATGTAATTTCTAAAAGTACTCAAAGATAACGACTTTACTTCATTTGATAAATTATTATAATGTGTAGGTGCTAAGTAAGAAAAAGTTTTTAAATTTTGACTTTTAAAAGTTGGTACAGCATACATATCTTTGATTCGTAGCCCGTAATTATAAGTTTTACGTATTGATTTGTTAAACAGATAAGATGGAGTTCCGAAAATTTTAATTTTATGTTTTAGAATTAAGAGAATTTTTTTAACTCTACAGTCTATGTCATCCATTCCAGCAAGAGATCTGTAATAAGAGATATGGTCGTATTTACGAACGCCAACGCCGTATACATATCTTAAACAAGAATTTTGGAAAATATTTATTTTTGAATGATAATTTTATTAATTTTGTTGTACATTTATAAAACTGTGTCGCCTCCTCCGCATCTATTGAAAGAATATTTTTTAATATGAGTTTAATTCAAACAAAATTAAGAAACAGGATTGGACTAGATAAAGTATCCAATTTAGTATCATGTTATAAATTATTAAATTCTAAAGCAAAAGAAACTAAACGAAGTGATAACGAAGATTGATTAACTGTTTCTTAATTTTGTTTCGTAGTAATACAATTTTTATTTTATATCGTTGTATAATATTTCCGGATTTTTTATGAAAGCGTTTTGTTTGTATTTCATATTTTGTATACTCATGTTTATGGAAAATAAAATGAAATAAATTCATCTCGAATCTTTCATTTTATAGCTCCTAAACTATAAATGCAAATTATAAAATTAAATAATTAATTTTACATATGTTAAAATTTTACGACAATAATTATAATCACATACTGGGCGAAATACTATTTTGACCAGGACGGTTTTAACCGGTTTCAACCAGTGGTTTAAACCATAGTGGAAGAAACTTGCCAACCCTAATTATTCTTTACCCAAGTACTTAAATTGTATAGATCTTTATTCATTTGCACACATGTGTCATTGAGTTTATCTACATTGCAATCAGTTAATTTGAATAAAATTTGCATTAATACTTTCTCTACATATTTTATGGATAAATTTATAAAATTATCTATAATTTAAATCCCGAAGCCTACGCTTTAAACAAAGACAACTCCTTGGTTACACAGTTCATATCACAAATGTATGTAGCTGTCAGATAAATATCACTGCCAAAGAACTAATCATTTCAAACTAATAATAGTAACGTTTTAAAAAGAAAATGGTAAAGAGAACCATAGTTATATAGAACGGAACTTAATACTGTTTCCAACATAAGTAAATACGTAGATATGTATTTAGATTAATAAAAATTAACAATTCTATTCTATCCCGGTATTTAAAATTTAATCTTCATTTTATTATCAAAAAGGTAGTAAATACTAGAGTATATTTTAAGAAATAAACTGCCGAAATTAGAGTAAAATTCGCTAATCCAAAAATAAGGATTAGCTTAATCTTTCTTGTAACTTGGGCTGTAAATGGCGGGATGTATTGTGTTGGCCACACCAAATTTTTGTATTATTTTCTTTGCTGCAGTATGATCCGCCAGTTTTTTTTTTTTTTTTTTTCAATGAAAATTAAACAACTCGTGTGAATTTTGGTAGATTTTAAAAATATACTACCGAAACGTTGGTTTATATAATACAAAACTTTAACAAAAAGGTTGATTTATTTTAACGTTATGAGTTCTGAAAAAATATTTACTACTTTACGAAAATTTTGTTTCAGACAATTATTAAGCCGAAAAGAATTCTTGTGTGTATCTGTTCTATTTGTGAAACGAATCTTCACTTATTAATTAATTAATTGATCAAGAAGCAACGGTGGAGAGCAGCACAGAGATCATGGAACATTCGACAGCAATAACTAAGTATTATCAAAATTTAGAAGAAATTAAAGAAGAACCGCTGGAAGAAACTGCATTGAGTCGTGAATTGTATGAAAATGTTTTGCAAAGTGTAAAGAAGGAAGAATTTATTTCGGATGATAATAACCAAATAAATGAAGCATATGACAGCTCGATTACTATAAATAATGATATTCGGAAACCTAAAAATACTAATTCAAATTGTTTTTGTTGTGACGTATGTAATAAAAGTTTTACGCGGAAGGATAATTTGACAAGGCATATGAAAATACACAAAGTAATTAGAAAATTTGAATGTGTTATTTGTAGTCAATCATTTATAAATAAATCTCATTTAAACCATCATGTAAAAATTCATAGTGGATTAAAAACATGCACGACATGTAATAAATCATTTATACTAAATTGTCATTTAATACAACATATGGCAATTCACAGTGGAATAAAATACTACAAGTGTGAAATATGCAATAAACAATTTACACATAGAAGTGATCTAAACAAACATAGCTCAATTCACTTTGGAATTAGAGCATATAAATGTCCGACATGTCATAAATCATTTACACAAAATGCTGGTTTAAAAAACCATATGAGAATTCACATTGGAATTAGAGCATATAAGTGTCCGGCATGTAATAAGTCATTTACAGAAAGTCGTAATTTAAAATCCAATATGAAAATTCATAGTGGGATAAAAGCATATACATGCACGACATGTAATAAATCATTTACAGGAAATTCTACTTTAAAAAATCATATGGCAATTCATAGTGGAATTAGAGCATATAAATGTCCGACATGTAAGAAATCATTTACAAGAAATTCTAGTTTAACAAGACATTTGAAAATTCATAGCGGAATAAAAGATTAAGTAAACTATTTAAACGTAGTCAGAATCTTTCCCAACATACGGTGTATCTAAGAATATCAATGTTCGAACTGTGAAAAATCGTTTATAAAATTTTTATATTCAAATAGCATATAAGCAACATTCATATCCTTGCAAATAATTCCACTTGATATGTTTGTAATGAAAAAATAAATGTTTGAAAATTAAAAGAAAATTTAAAACTGTGAAGTAGTTATTTATGTCGTACCAAATTGCTCCATTACCTCTCCAGATATTCGAAAATACTCCAAATATTATTAGTCATTCAACCATTTGAAACTATGTTTATGTATTTTTAATAATAAAACTCAATTTCAAACCAATTTTGATATACACCAGTGCAACACAAGACAGAAATAAATATTTCTCATTCCAGTAAATAAACACAAAACTTTAGATTCACTTCCAAATGTACAAGGTCTAAAACTTTTTTATCATTTACCCTACAAAATTTAAGAAGACAAAAATGCATTAAAAATTATTTTGGATAAAACATTTTATTCAGTCAATGAATTCTTATCAATATGACAAATAATGGGGTCCATATTAAAATACCTCATACATTATATCGGCGTTAAAATTAACAACTATTTTCAGTTGTTAAATTGAATGTCAGTTGCTAAGTTTAAAATCCCAATTCACTATTACATCAAGTTGCTAAAATTTAATTAGTCGTTACGTAGAGTTGTTAATTTAGCCACTGCATTTCTCCTGTTGTTAGTATTGAACAATCATTGGTAAGTAGTATTTCTTGAAAAAAAAATTGTTAGGAAATAAACTTTTATTGGAAATAGAGTGACGGCAGCAAAGGTAAACTATTTATAAAGTAATATATACCTATACCTTGTTCCATTTAAGCCTTTCAGTATTGCAGAGCAAAGGGAATAGTTTTGACCTCTCTAATTGGCTGAAATTGGAGACAAGAGGCAAGTTTATCCAATGCAATTTCGGCTACTTCAAGTTTGCGCTATTGACTACGTTTACACCGTGGGTACTATTCTGATACGCAGACCAAGTGTATACTAAAATTTATCTTAGTATGGTATGTTTACACCGGTATTTAAATAAACATACTAAATATTTTGGTACGTTATACGCGCTTGCGCAGATTTAACTGTCAGAGTCATTACTTAATAAGGAAAAATATGTAATTTACATCGCCACACTATTAAAATTGTAAAAATTACTAAACTTACACAATTTCCCTAAATGTTAATACACCATTTAATTTAATTAACAGTAGTTATAGATGGCAGAAAAATCGCATTAGTACGCTTGCTGTTTACACCATGCATGAGTAGGGTCTGGTACATCCCCCTTTGAACGTACCAAAAATATGTACCAGTTGCGTACCAAAGGTTTGGTACATAGTGTTTACACCATTCGTCGCCATCTTGTTACGTCACTTGGTATGCGGACTAAATGTTTAGTACGCGTGGTGTAAACGTAGTCATTGCCAGCTCCATCTACTGAATGGCTTAAATGGAACAGAGTATACATGACCAATAATTATATACATTTTTTAGATAAGATTTCAGATTTATGCAAAGAAATTTGCTAGTTGTTAGTAATCCATTCTCAATATCGGAAAAAAATATTTAGAGATATTCAAACTGAGCAAGGTGCGTTCATGATTTAATTCGTGAATTGGATGGTTTCATGTTTCGAGCACTCTGAGTTAGTATATGCTCGAAGGTCTCATGTCACAAGATGAAAAATTTACATTTATTCCAAATGCTGGTCATGCCTGATGATAAGATTATTGAAATTTTTAAATCGATCGCATTCGACTATAGGAATTGAATAAAAATGTATGCTAAACTGGATAACTTCATCAGTTTTTAACGGTGTGAAATTTTTGTTATTGAGTTGAAATAGTGTGTAATGATTGTTGTTACCTTGTAGTTCCTGATAACTAGAATTATTTTGATTTTGGCCCACGGTTTCTATTTTATCTCCTGGTTTGCTTGTGGTATTATATGCTTCTGTTGTTGCCATCTTCCTTTTCTCATCCCATTTATTCTGCATTTATCAGTTCCAAATTACATTTTAATATCTTGGCTAAACTTATCGGTTTTTTGTATTAATTTTTGAAGTTGTACCTCAGACTCCGCTATTAATTTTATATCGTCCATATACATTAGGTGGGAAAAAGTGTTTTGTCCTCCGTGAAGTGTGTATCCACATTTACTACTTTTAAGCACAGTGGGTTCAAAGCTAAACAAAACCTTATCTGTTATCAGTTTGGTTACTTGAAACACGGCATTTTGCGCTCTCCGTTTACATACACTTTTATACATTTATTTAGTCAGTGTTAAATTTGGAAATTATATCAAGCGGTCAGTAGAAACTTTGTGCACAATAAAGTGATTCAGTTTTTGTGAGTAAGTGCAGTGTGAATGAATTAGCTCTACATTTATCGTGTAAGTAAAGATTTATCACTTGCTTGCTGTCATTTCCTAATCAATCAAGTTGATTCGGCTACAAATTTAATTAACAACACACGGATCACAAGAGTATACTACTTCGTATATCATCGGCTTACACCTAGATATGTCTACCTGTCCAAATTGTAGTAAAGAAGTAAATATAGATCAACATAAATCTATATCTTGTGATGGCTGCCAAAAATGTGTTCACTTGACTTGTGTTAATCTAACGTCAGAAGACGCTAAACGTTTTACCCGATCAACCGTAAAGTCTGTAAAAATATTTTGCAACATCTGTTTAGCCGAAGTTGATACAATTTCTACTTTAAAAAGGATTATACTTGATCTAAAATCCGAAATTGAAGAACTTAAACAAAAATTTAGTACTACTAAAATTTTTAATCAATCTGCTGTCACGGAAACTCTTATCGTCGAAATTAATCAGCGTCAACTTCGACAAAATAACGTAATTGTTTCTGGGATACCTGAATCTGATTCTGAAAATCTTTCTGAAAAGGTTTCAGCAGTCATTGAAAAAATTGCTCCGCATACTAACATCTCAGACTGTAAAATTCATCGAATTGGAAAAACAACTAATTCACGTCCTCGTCTTGTTAAAATTAGATTTCAGAATTCTGAAAATGCAAAAAAACTTTTACGCTTGGCTAAAAATGCTCGAAATCACCGAGAACTGAAGAATATCTATATTAATAGTGACAAAACGCCTATGCAGCAACAATTGTTTAAGGATGTTAAAAAAAATTAGACCAACGCAAATCCCAAGGTGAAAATGATCTTTATATTTCTTATAAAAGTGGCTACCCTCAAATACTAAAAAACTAAACTCTTCACTACCCAACACGATTCATCTTAACATTTTTTATCAAAACGTCCAAGGGCTCAACACCAAGATGAACCAGCTTTACTCAACCCTCCCATCACTTGATCTTGATGTCATCTGCCTCAGTGAAACGTGGTTAAGTGACAGTGTGCTTGATTCTGAAATCTGTGATGGTTCTTATTCAGTGTTTCGTTCGGATCGTAACTTTGCTGAATGTAACGTATCTCGGGGTGGCGGTGTACTTATTTTAATTAAGAAGAAATTTAACGTAGATATTGTCAATTTGAAAGACTTTTTGCATTTCCTACCACAAAATATTGATGTGGTTTGTTGTAAACTAACTATTAATAGTACTATTATTTATATATTCACGGTTTATATTCCACCAGCTATGAATTATGACTGCTATTGTAGTTTCTTTGAATTTTTTGAGAATTTGCCTTTTTTGTTCGATAATGATTTTCTGATTATTGGCGATTTTAATATCCCTGAATATGTGTCTGATAATACTAATCGAAATGTTTTGTTATGTAATAATTTTATATCTTTTATTGAAGCTAAGCAATTTAACAATGTGTACAATTATAATAACAGATTATTAGATTTAATTATTTCAAATGTATCTTGTGTAGTTAATAGGGATGATTCTTTGTTTGATGTTCAATATAATCATCATCCTCCACTATCTATTAATGCCAATATTGCATTAAATAATTATCAAACAGACTGCTTGCATAATGTTGTATCTGAGTCATTTAACTTTAAAAGAGCTGATTTCCCGAAAATGTATAATCTAATTTCATTATTTGATTGGGATTCCTTAAAAGATTTTTCTGATGTAAACTCAGCGTACGAATATTTTTACAATAATTTATATTCAATCTTTAAGGAATGTGTTCCAATAAAACCTAGAAGTATTGTAACTTATCCGCCTTGGTTTACGTCACAAATTAAATCAGATCTCAAGCAAAAATCTCATTATTTCAAAATGTTTAAAAAATATCCTCTTATTGTAAATTATTATGAAAAATATAAATTTTTGAGGTCCAAAATAAAATATGATATTAGAATATCATATAATAATTATGTAAATAATTGTGAAAAGTCATTGATTACTGAACCGAACAAATTTTGGAATTTTGTGAACGCAAAAAAGAATAAGTCATCTTTTCCTTCCACTATGAATTATAATGAAAATCATTTTGACAAACCCAAAGATATAGCTGAAGCTTTTGCAGCACATTTCCACAATGTCTATGCTCCTCAGTCAAATGATCCTCTTCCCGATATTAAAACTGCATCAGATATTCCGGTTACATTAACTGAGTTGTCTAGCTGTGAAATTGAGTCCGCATTGAAAAAACTTAAATCCAATCTATCTTGTGGATCTGATTTAGTCCCAAATTTAATTATTAAAGATTGTTCATATCCATTTTCTCGAGCACTATGTCACATATTTCATTTAGCACTTAAGACTGAAAATTTTCCTGATGTTTGGAAGATTGCTCGTGTTACTCCGGTTTTTAAATCCGGTGACAAATCCAGCATACAAAATTATAGACCGATTGCTGTAGTTTCAAATTTTAGTAAAATTTTTGAAAGCCTAATATATAAAACAATTTATAATCGAATTAAATCCAAATATCGTTTCGTCAGCATGGTTTCATGTCTAAAAGATCGACTTCTACCAACTTGTGCTACTTTACACACTTCGTTTCATCTGCCCTAGATAATAATACACAAGTTGACACAATATATACCGACTTCGCAAAAGCTTTCGACAGAATAGATCACGCCATTTTAATCAACAAACTTCATTCTTTTTCTTTGTCTAAATCTTTCATTTCATTTCTTTCTTCCTACTTACAAAATAGATTCTTCTTTGTTCACTTCCTTGGCTACAACAGCTCTCAGTTTGATGTTTTTTCAGGAGTTCCTCAGGGATCTAATCTTGGCCCTCTTCTTTTCCTTCTCTTCATTAATGATTTATCATACATATTTGATAGTAACATACTTATGTTTGCAGATGATCTCAGAATTTTTCGTACTGTTTCAAATTACATTGACTGTTTAGAATTATAGCATGATCTTAATGCATAAAGACGTTCTTGAAATATCACAGAAGTATTTATACCCACTTCTCACGGTAGATGACATAGATGATTTAAGACTTCTAGATCAAAAAGCTAATGAGAAACGCAGAGTAATTGTAACGTTTAAATCAATTAAAATAAGAAACCAGCTGTACTATAACAGAAAAAACCTGCAAGGCACCGACATCTTCGTGAATGAAGATTTGACTCATACAGCGCTAGAAGAAAAGAAAAAATTATTAAAACAGAAAAAGGTCAATACTGAAAATGGTATCATCTCCAAAATCATCCGCAACAAACTTGAAATCATTAATAGCTTTAATGATAAAACCGGCAAGAAACGAGATCGAAAATCAGAAGATTCACCCAATTCATCCCGGCAGCCAAAACAACCACGTACAGCAGGGAACGGGACCCATGAGGACCGGGATCAACCCGCCTTGGTACTACCCCTAGCTCCAACCCCCGTGACCAGCTGACAATCAATGGGAGAGGAAGACAGCACGTCTAAGCTAAGTAAAAATAAAAATCTAACCTCAAATGCTAATGTACACAAAAAAAACACAAGTCCTGTAAATATATGCTTCTGGAATATTACAGGTATTAATACTTTATATGTTTTAGATAATGATTCAATTCAGAAGCTTCTTGGGGCGGACATATTATGCTTCTGTGAAACATGGTGTCTTCGTCCAGTGACTACTTTTCCAAGATTCTTGAAAAATTATACCAACCACGTAATATACAGTTTTGCAACTAAAGACAAGCAGAAAGGGAGACCAAGCGGAGGTATTATGATTGTGATTAAAGATAATATATGCGATGGCTTAAAAATTATAGAAAATACTAATCTGTGGATTATCTTGGAGGTAAGTTTTAGTAATAGCACTTTCATAATCGGCTGCTTTTACATAAGCCCTAACTTTTGTAACACATCGTGCTTAAATTTAATGTCTGATTCATTGGAATTTATTACAACTATGTACAACAGCCATAATATCATCTTTATTGGTGACTTTAACTCAAAAATTGGTAACTTAAATCAAATAGAAAATGATTATATTATCATCAACCCAAATATTTTTGAAAAGAGAGTTTCTCGTGATAGTAAAGTTGATGAAAGAGGCAATAAATTAGTCGAGTTGATGGAAAGCTTGGGCATATTGGTTCTTAATGGTAGAACTAAGGGTGACTACCCTGGAAAATATACATTCTCTAACCACATGGGCCAAAGTATAATCGATTTGGCATGGTCCAACCTAAATTTCGCGGAACATGTGAGAAATGTTGAGATTTACCCCTCGATTAGTAATACCGGGCACAGCATATTAACAATACAATGTTTTAATGAGAATAACTGCAATAATGCCGGACTATCTTATAAAACTAAAGTCAAATGTGAGTATTCTGTCAAATTTAAATTCAATCATAGTAATTCGCATTTATTTTATAATTTAATGGTCAAAGACGAACGCATTTACTTCAACTCGTTTAGCCCTGAACATTTATATAAAAATTTACTGTATTCCATAAAAGAATGTGCAAGTAAATCAGGTATGCTAAAGGTTGAAAAACGACATCCAAAAAATATAAACAATGCTAATAGTTCCGGCGTGGACTCTAAAATTTGGTTTGACTTAGAATGCAAAGTATATAAAAGGCAGGCAGTAACAGACCTTAGAAAATACAGAAATAATCCCTCTAAAGTAAATTTAGAAGCCTATATAAAAAGTAAAAAGCAATATAAAAATAAAGTTAAATCTTGTAAAAAAAACTATGAAACAGACTTTATAAATTTGTTAGCTAATACAAGGAATAGTTCAGAATTTTGGGCAACGATTCGAAAATTAACCCCAATACCGACTAACCGAGACAATCGCATACCGATAGAGGAGTGGCAGCAATTCTACTTGACTTTATATAATGGTAAAACTTTTGGAAATTATAACTTTTACGTAGATTGCCTACACCCTTACTTGGACGAACCCATTACTCTAGATGAGCTACAATTTAGTATAGAAAATTTCAAAAATAATAAATCACCAGGCCAGGACGAAATCAACTGTGATTTCTACAAAAATTTACCCCCCAACTGGCTTCATTACATATTGAATACATTTAACAATATTTTCGACATTGAAGCGGTACCGAACGATTGGTCAATAATCCAAATGACCATGTTATATAAAAAAAGGGGATCCGGAAGACCCAGGAAATTACCGCGGGATCGCCTTAATAAACAACTTGTGTAAAATTTTTACTCAAATTCTCCACAACAGACTTCAAACATTGTTAGAAGACAATAACTTGTTAGCTGAAAACCAGTCGGGATTTTGAAAAGGCAGAGGGACTGTAGATAACATTTTTTGTCTCACATCGTTAGTACATTTGCAATTAAGGCTTAAAAAGGGTAGAATGTACTCCGCCTTTGTGGATCTCAAACGGGCCTTCGATTCCGTCAACCACGTGAAATTGTGGGATAAACTTTACACCATCGGCGTCAGTTCGAAATTTATACGAATACTTCAAAATTTATATTTCAATGCAAAAATATCAATAAAAAGTAAAAATAATGAAATTAATAATAATATTGTCCCTTTACGAGAAGGAGTTCTCCAAGGAGAAATATTAAGCCCCCTGTTATTTGCAATTTACATTAACGACCTTGAAGATTTTCTTAGAAAGAATAATCAGAGTGGTATAAATGTAAACGGATATGATGACATTATAATGCTATCGTACGCTGACGACCTAGCGATTATGGGCGACTCTCCCGTCTCTCTTCAACGCAAGTTAACTCTATTAGAATATTACTGCAAAGAGAATGACCAAACTGTAAACATTGCCAAAACTAAAATTCTTCCATTTTATCGTGGACGTAAACCACCGATGCCCACATTTAAATATGGGGAGCATAACATTGAAGTAGTAAACAGCTTCTGTTACTTGGGAGTTACTTTTTCGACTACAGGAAAATTTTATGAAAACACGAAACATTTCACATTGAAAGCAAATCTAGCTACCTATAAAGTTAATAGTATGCTGATCAGGGGTAAATCTCAAACTTGGGCTGAAAAGCGCATCTTACTCGAATCGATCGTTAAAGCAATTGTTTTATATAGCTCCGAAGTGTGGGGGCTACGATACATTGAAATTCTTGAAAAATGTCAAACTAAATTTATTAAATTAATCCTAAAATTCCCCCGTACCACACCCAATTATATGCTACGACTTGAGACAGGTACTGTTCATACTATCTGTCAAATTTTGAAAAGAAGTCTAAATTTATTCCTTAAGATAATAAACATGGAGGACAACAGATATCCTAAAATGATACTAAACAGATTAATTTATCTAGATGGTTTAAGCACAAACAAACAGCACTTGAACTGGTATTCCCAATTAAAAGCTATCATGGTTGAATATAATATGGTTGAGCTTAACAACTTAACTAAATCGAAAATTAAATCCGCCGTGGATAATTTTAATATTGCCTTGATAAATCTAGATGTAGAACGTATGCAACAAGGGTCATATAACGAACACTATAAGAAAATCAAACAAATTTTTTCTACGGAAAAGTATCTATTGGAAAAACTCCCTATCACGAAAATTAGATTAATAGCTAATCTCAGACTATCGAATAAAAAAATATTTTCAATTCCATATAATAATATAAGGCACTATTGGGACACTAATCAAATCTGCTCCATTTGCAACTTACACACAAACGAAAATCTTGAGCACTTCTTCTTTCACTGCCCGATATACAAACCGTACAGAGATTTTTATCTGGCTGAATACATACTTACCACCAATGATAATCCAAAGATTGATATCCTTTTGGGATCCCTTGGCCGCAAAAAGATAAATAACATTTTTTATTATACAGTAAAATGTCTATCCCTAAGAAGCTTCTGTTTGAATGAATGAAAATACACTGCAAGTGTAACTCATTAGTCAAGTACCTCCCTACTCCATATACTCGTTTGATAAGCTGAGCTTATTTAATTTTTCCTGTTCGATGTATTCCAATAATACTTTTTTCACAAAATGTTTTAAACGAATATTCGTCTATATTATATTGTTCAATTCAAACATTTATTTATTTGTTATCACCTTTATAGTATATTATCTATATTTAATTTATGTATATTTCTAATATGAAACACATACTGCTTTTTATATATTATGTAAGCTAGATATTTAATTTATTTAATAAGGGTTTCAAATCTCAATATTCTTGATATAGTATTATACTATTTGCTTATGTATAGTTTTCTTTCCTATATCATACTGTATTTACCTTATAGAATGAAATATATTTTGTTCTCTACCTTCCCTTTCGTATGGGGCTCTGTATCCCAGAATCGAAATAAAGATTATGTAATGCATTAAACGAGTGGTGTGATCTAAATAAACTGTATCTTAATGTTAACAAATGCAAAGTCTTAACATTTACGCGCAAAAAGACACATACCATTTTTAATTATAGCATTAATCAGCATACTTTGGCAAAGTGCGATATAATGCGTGATCTTGGTATCTTGTTTGATTCTAAATTAACATTTGTGCCTCATATTCAACTAATCACTAGTTCCGCTTATAAAATGCTTGGATTTGTTATCCGTAACACTCGCAACTTTCACAATCTACAGGCAATATTTTCATTGTACTTTTGTTTTATTATATCTAAACTTGAGTATTGCTCAATAATTTGGAGTCCACTGTATGATATTCACCTAAAGTCGATTGAGTTAATACAAAAAGAATTCTTAAAATATATCTATTTTAAAATCATGGGCTCTTATCCTGATTATAGAGTTTCCTATGAAATCTTGCTAACTATATTTGATTTTAAGTCTCTTTTGCATAGAAGAAATTTCAATACACTCATGTATCTTTTTAAACTTATTCACAGCATTATAGATGACCCGTATTGCCTAAGTACCCTTGATTTTCTTGCTCCTACAATTCAAACCAGATCACAAAATATTTTCTATGTGCCAGCTGCAAGAACAAATATTTTTTTACAGTCTCCAATAATACGTATGAGTCAATTAATTAATAAATTTTCCGACAGAGTTGATATTTTCTTTAATTCGTATAATAAATTCCGAAATCAATTAAATACCTGTAATTTTTAGTAAATGTATTTAATCAATATTTTTATGTAACCAAATTTATATATTTTGTATGTATTTCTTTATTATTCCTACCCTCTCATTGGGCTACGCCTGTTGGGTAGTGTATACTTAAAATAAAATAAAATAAAACCATAATGCACTCAAGGAATCTGCTTCAAATATGCCCCTGTTTTTTATCGGTTCTATGTTGGTGTGGTTTCCTTTTGTCGTTTATACATTTGGGTAATTTCCCATCTATGCATTAGGGTTTTTAGTAATTTAACAAACTGGGTTTATTTTGAATACGTCTAATAATTTAGTGAGTCAGGAATGTGGGATGCTCTCGAAGGTTTTTCTGTAGTCTATGTTAGTGATATAGACATCTTTTTTTCTTTTTCTTCGCTTCCTGTGTCATTATTGAATCGATTGTTATTTGGTCTTTACAACCTTGAGTTTCTTTACGGCATCCTTTTTGATGTGCTATTATTTTATTTTTTTCTAGATGTTTATATATTAGTTGTCATGATGGATGTTAAAAGCTTGTATGTTATTGTAAGGCAGATGATTGGCCTGTACGAGGCTGGGTTTTCATCTGATGGGTGTGTTTTTGGTAGAAAGTACGTTGATCCTTTTGTTAAGAATCTAGGTACGCTGTTTAGATCTTCTATTATTTCTGTAAAAGCTCTAGTAAGGTGTTTATATGCTTTCGTAAACTTTTTTAGCCAGAAATTATATATTTTGTCTGGCCCAGCAGCTTTCCAGTTGGAGAGTTTTTCTTGTAGCTACTGCGATATCTTGAGTGTCGATGTTGTCGTATGGTATTATTTCAACTTTATTTCTTAGTTTACGTTCTTCTTTGACCCATTTGTTGTTGTGCCTTACGTACAAATGTTTTCCCAAAATTATTTTATTTGTTGTTCAGTTAGAGATACGTTTTGTTCTTGATGGGCTTCTACGTGTCTGTTTTCTATAATACTTATAAAAGTTTTTTGGCTGGTTTGAAACAATTATACGAAGATGGCTCTCTTTGTACCTACTCAACCTGTTTGCTTTTACTGAGAGAAGTTGTTTTAAATAATCTAATATTTCCGGTGGTGTCGCGTATTTTTTGTTTTTATATTTCTCAATAATTAAGTTAGCCTTCCTGTTTACTTTAGTACTAGGATTATTTTTTTGTTGAGTTAAAACGCCTACTTCTTTTCTAATTTCTTCTATTTTGTAATTCTGCGCTCCCATGGTTGTTCTTTTGTACCTTTCTTCCCTGTATTGTTTGGTTTAATACTTTGACCGTTTAGCTGTAGTATAGAGAGTGCTGCTATATACAGCGTGTAAATTAATTAAGTACATTAAATTTAACCAGTAATATAAATCGTCGAGAGCAACAATATTTCCTAATAACCTTTTCTCGAAATCGCATTTTTTCAACTTAAATTGATGGAGTCGTTCCACGTACTTTTCTAATAATTTAATGCAGTAGCAATAGCTATGAAAAGTTTTATTTTAGCAATTCACAGTCTTGTCAGTTGTTGAAATTAAATATTGACATAGTAATAAACTTGTTTATAAGGTAAAATTCCGGAAAAATGCTTATGTTTACGAATAGCGGATACAAAGACGTTGTAATTACCCATAGTGAAGTTCTCAAGGCCACAGACAAACGCCTTTGTCAAGGCCAAAGAATTTACATGAAAATCATCCTCTTCCTAATATTCACACATTTATGCTGTACAACACACAATATCTTCGATATTTTCACAGTATGAGGTGCCACATATGACAATTTGGAGTATTTTAAAAGAGCAACAATTGCATCCATACCATGTGCAAAAATTTCATTGTTTCCAGCACTTCAATTTTGCGAATAGGTTGTATTGTTCACTTTTAGGGCTGAATTTATTAAAGAAAGTGTCTTTAATAATGCACAATACACTTATCTGTAGATAATCCTCATACTATAAGAAGGAAACACAATTTTCAACAAAAAATATCATTAAAATTATTTGGGCGGGAATAAATTGATGAGTCATTGGTCCTCATATAATCCCACCTCGTTTAAATGGACGAGTATGTACTTACATTTTTTTAAATAACGTATTTAAACTATTATGATTTATCGTGTTGACTCATCTCATAACCAAACTATGCTCTTTCTCCTCTTCCTCTATTCACAGAAGTTCAGAAACCTGTTTTAATACACAATTTTATAATTTGGTTATCCAAAATTTAAATGTCTTGTAATTAAACCTTTTTCTTTATTATTATTATTATTATTATTATTATTATTATTATTATTATTATTATTATTATTATTATTGATATTATTATCATTATTATTATGATCTGATTGTATTTATGTAAGATGCTATAAGTGTTGCTGTTAACTGTCAGTTTTGGTAGTACTGGTCTATATGTTGGGTCCAAACCACTGTACAAGGTGAAATTGAATTTTTAAGTTAAAAAAGTTTATCCTCTTTTGTTATATTTGTAGCTTCTTGTTCCTGATCCTCAGCAAGTGTGGTTGTGTCGGTGTTTATTTGTGTTGTTCGTCGGTTTGTGTCTACCAATCCGAGTTCGGTGGCAACCTCATTTCTAATTGTTGTTTTAGTTTCAGCTGTTAACGTGTTTGTAGACAGATTCTGAAACTTTTATTTAGCTTATTCACAAGTATTATAGTATTGACAAATTCTGAGGGTTCTGTTTGTTTGGTAATTATTTCATTACTTAGAACTGCGACTGCTTGATAACCTTCTCGAAGTTTAAATTTTTGTGGGTTACTATCTATTTTACCTATACTTTGGAACAAATCTGAATACTTTTTTAAAATATTATCAATACTTTTAATTTCTGAAATTTCACAAGTTTTCTTTATTAAATATAACTCTTGTAAACCCGTAATACCCAAAATAGGTGACTTGCCCTCTGTTCTAACAATTACAAACTCTTGCTCATGTTGCTTATAATTAATCGCTACATCTATTTTACAAATACCAATAACATTGAGTCGAGTTTAAATTTCATCATTAAATCACAATTTAAATTTTTTAATGTAGCATACCAATTATCTTCCAGTTTCATGTCATTAACTTCGATAACCAAGCAAATATTCACAATCGTCAGTATTTTCCTCGCTCACAAAATTAACAGACTTACTGTGGCACATTTTTGCAAAATGATCGGTTTTTTTACAAACAATACATTGCTTTCCACTTGCTGGACACTTTTTAAACTTATGTACATAACCACAACGTACACTCTTTGCTTCCTGTGACGATGCTGGCCGACTTCGTTGTCTCGATGATTGATTGGCTGGACTGCTTCTGGTAGTTGGCTTGCACATTTGGTTTTCCTTTGTACTGCAACTGCTGGCCTGTTGAAGATTTCGACCACGCTATCTCCGGCACAATGCAATAAGAAAGTGACTTGTATTTCACTATTTTTTTGTTTATTCCTGTTGTCGTGCAATACAACTGGAAACTACTTTTGAACTTCTTTCAATTTGCTCCTATATCGACCTCAGTAAACATTGGTTTCGGCTGCTGAAGCGAATCCATGGTCAGACGTGTTGTAGGTTATGTCTGTTGAGCGAACTTTATTCGGTTTATGGTTTATGTCTTGTAATCTCACTATACTGGTTTAACTACTGGACTCAATACTGTTTGTTGAACTTGTGGCTACCGACTGCGCCATGTAATATGTTTAAATAAACAAGATTGTACTCATGAACATATTTATTAATAAAGTATAGTCGTGGAGTATATACACACAGCTAGCAACTGTAGCAGACTATAAGTAGAGAGAAGAGATACTAGATTACATATGCACATAATACTGTAAATTTTCATATTTCATTTCTGCACTTATGAAGTAGCCAAAATGTTTGTTTTTTATTGATTCGGATGTAGAAATTTTTCCTTTCAACATCCATTTGAAACTTTTTGTCTAAAATGATTAGGGAAGCAATACGCACGAAAATCTGATTTCTCATGTTTCACTTTCCGTGATACACCCTATATATCTGTACTTTAAGAAAAAAAATAAAAAAATATGCGAGAATACTCTAATAACATTTTTGGAGTTTCATTAATGTCGTCTAATGTCTAAAGACATTTTATTCATTTCTTCGCAATTGCCAAACCGAGTATAAGAACAACCTTCAATATAAAATTGAATAAGTATATACACATAAACTGATAGTAATTGGTATTTACCTACATCATAAGAAATTTCTCATTCTGAGCCTTTTATAGAGCGCGGGCAAACAGCTGTTTTAAGTGTCTGAAAACATATGTGCTGGAGCCCCATTTGTCAAAGTGACAGTACAGAATACTGTTAATCCTTTGAACAATAACCTAGGGTCTAGAGGAATAGGCACAGTATAAGAAACAAACCGTTGGGCCAATTAAGCGTCAGCTTCTTGGTGTTTCAATCGTTAATTTAAACTAGCGACAGCGACATGTTTTAGGAATACCTTTCAGCGCGAAATTCAACCGTAAAAGAATGACAGTTACGATGTGAAACTATTTCTTATTAATAATTTTAAAGCATTAAACATAATAATTCCCCGTGAATTATAAAAATAGACAATCTTTTGTAAAATAATAAATAAAGGAGTACAAAAATACAGAAACATCATTTAAATTTTTTAATAAAACATGATATAACATAAGAATGAAATATAACAGTTGAAAAGTAATTTTAGTCTTGAAAAAGACAAATTTTATCAGTGAGAGAAGAAAAGATTTCAAGGAACACAAAAACAGGTAAGGTGAACAAAAGGACAAACGAGGTTTGTCTTTTAAGTTTGCCACATGTGTTATGTGTTTGACGGCTCTAGTTAATAATTTAAAATAAGCTGACATTTTCACACACAATTTACAAGAAAACTTTACGCACAAAATAAATGTTTGTTGTTTGGAACTCAATGTAACATAGCAAACTTTTGAATTATCGCCAAGAAAGCTATGACAGACAAAATGGCGCTGTTATCAGGGCGCCAGTAGGGTATCTTTATAACCAGGGTATGGCAAGGGTATGGCCATGGGCCAAGATCGCCGCCATTGTCGGTAATTCATTTCCCTATTTATTTGTAACAAATGTTATATAATAAAAGAATATAAAAAAAATATAAAAGAATGTGAATTTATAAAGGTAATAAAAATTAATTTATTTAAGAGATACACAGTTATTATTAAGACATACATTTAGAGGTTATGTAGAATATATAATATGTGTTGTTATTATCACATCTAATTTAATATCTGTAGTTCTTATTTACAGAATAATTGTATATTCTAAACTTACATTTTAAAAATTTAAATGATTGTGCTTAATATTGGCAATTTATAGTTGTTTTCAATATGTCAGTAATCGTGATGAGATTTTAATAAACTACACAAGTAAATAAAATAAAAATATTACTTACACTTTAAATACATATTAAAATGATATGTAAATGCGTTTTTCATCAAAATAAAACAAATAGCCAGGAAAATACATAATAATTTGCGCAAGAACAACACATATAACGCACGGGCCGGTAATTTGCGGACGAAACGTGAGTCACGCCATGGCCATACCCTGGTTATAAAGGTACCCTAGGCGCCAGGACAGTTGATCGCAAGGTTACCGGAAACAGCTGAGTGCCAGCGTCAGTCGAGCGGGAATTACAAAAGTTGAAAGTAGGCTTCCGATTTTTTAACTGCAATTTGAACGAGTCTATTAACTACTAGAGCCAAATTTAAATACCTGCCATCTGCCTAATTTGAAAATTAGAAAGTTTAATGATGTTATTTAGTTACAAAAGTTATTATAAAAATAAATATTACCATCACGGCGTATTATCAATTTTTAACTAATTACTTTTAACGCAGTTGTTAAGAAACGGTTCGTTTAAAATGAACAATTTCGTTCATGAATTTAGTGTCAAACTTTTTATTATTTTATTTTTTTTTATTATTATTTTTTGTTTATTTGGGAAGCCGACAGTTACCCATTTATGGGCTTCCACATATTAACCATTTACAAAGTATTAACAATTTACAAAGTTTACAGTCGAACATTTAGCATAAGAGTATAAACAAAATAACATTCTGATTATTGTAACTTAATCTAGATTACAAAGTGCACTTTTAAGTTGATGCATGTTTAAATAGAAAAAATCAAGATGTTGAAATGCATTATTGTAGGATGACATTATTCTGTTAACAGATGAGTTTTTATAATTATTATAATTGACTCTTGGGATATAAAATAGGTTATTATTTCTTGTGTTTACAAGTGATACGCAAAGATGGAATTTGTCAATAATACTATGATTGTCAATTAAATTGTTGAACGATATATGTACAGAAGCATCGTTAGTCAACAGTTTTTTGAATATGGGCATAAGTAACAATCTTTTTCTAGCACCATTTTTCGTAAATGTTATATTATCTCTCATAATGGTCTTTTGATTTGGGTGATTCGATTTTACATCCTTAAATTGGCCCTGACTAAATAATTTTTTGAAAAGAATTTTTACTTCATTATTACCTTCCGTCACGTAAGGTACTGTCCTTGGTCAAAAAATTCGATGGTGAGATTTTAGAATTTATCAAATATTAACGATAAAAATGTATTATTTCTTAATATATTAAAGCGAAATTATGAATTTATAAATCTATATAGATTAATATTTGCAAAATTTTTAAAAAATGTGTAGGTCTAGGGGAGGCGATCGTCCCCATCGCCCTCCCCCTGGGTACGCAACTGTTTCAAGTTTTGAAAATATAAAATTATATTTTCGCTTGGTAGACTGTGACAAAATTGAAGTTGTGACGTCATATCATTATAACGCTAATAGTTTTTATTAAAAGTATGCATGAAAAGTTTTATATTTTAAAAATATTTTCGTAGAAAATAATTTAAAATTACTCATATTTTCATAATATGACAAAATATATGCAACTTTTTTTTAAATACCGGACCCCATTGAAAGACAAATTAAAACATAAATTTGTCACTGGTCTTCACAAGGGGACTATCATGGATCGGGTGTGCGAGAAATCATACTGCTATACCTTAGATCATATAGCTTACGAAGTACATGTAAGAAATTAGAAACGCAGAGTGTGAGAGATAGATGTATACATAGCGCGAGCATTGTGCGCAAACTCACGAGGTGAGTATATATATATATATATATATATATATATATATATATATATATATATATATATATATATATATATATATATATATATATATATATATATATATATATATATAACTGCAGAAATAAGATAAACTGACACCCACATTTGCAGACAAATCATTTGAAGTTATTGAGAAGAATGGGAACGCTTTAAAATTTAATTCTCATCACTGTAAGGTATTTGAAGAACATCAAGAACCAGAAATTCAAACGGAATCTGTTTGTGAGGGAACATCTAATGTACATAATGAAAATTTAGAGAATGCTGACATGACACAACCCATAAGAGTTTCGCAAGATCACCAAAATGTGCTGCCTACGACCGATGCTGAATCTACCAGAGCATCTCGTACTCCACGACTTCGTCATAGACCCAAGTACCTACTTACAAGATTACCAAGTTCATATTAAATAATTTGTAAAATTTTGTATTGTTGTCAATGTTTAATATGTAGTCAATGTAACTCTTTTCCTAAAAGAAAGGAGGGATGTAGTATAGCAGCTATATTTGTATGATTATGTAGACTAGTTGTCATTGACAGAAACAGTAGAATAAAATATATACCGTGTGTCTATTTTAAAGGTGTACATAGGAGATTAACATGGGAAATTAGTTTTTTACAATTTCCTGCTCGCCTAATTATTTTAAGCAAAAATGCGTCAAATAAAAGTTTTCGGGTATAAAATTCTACATCTAAAACAATAAACAGGATTACCTTTACATGCTTTATAACGACAGAAATTAAATAAGAAAATGTCGAAAATTACGTTAAAAATATCGCCAGCCATGGAATTGAACAAAAAAATAAATAAATGCCTGACGTTTTATCTGTCACAATGTAAGATAACTTATCTGACGTTTCTGACAATTTTATTTGAGCAAATATCGTTAATTATGGCAATAATAGAAATATAAAATTAATAAATAAAGTTAAGAAAATACAGTTTTGTTTAAATAATATTAATATATCAAAAATTCAACATTGCGTAACAAAATTATGTATGATGCTGTAATGTGATCTTAACTCATTTCCAATACATCTACCTTACCTTATCTACAGAAGGGGTCTACACTTATCATTCCTAACACTCTTTCTTAGAGTAACGCATGTTCTGCTCGTCCTATATTCTGATTACGGGGTTCACGTGTATTTTTTGAAGACACATTAGCAGTCTTTTCAAATTTTTCTCACGAATTTAGCTCTTCATTCGTATAAATGTTCATTTTTTAATCATTTCAGACAATAAAACTAGAGACAAAATCAAATTGTCAGAAACGTCAGATAAGATCTTACATTGTGACAGATCACGTGACAGATAAAACGTCAAGCATTTATTTATTTTTTGTTTAATTCCATGGCGATTGATATTTTCAACGTAGTTTTCGATATTTTCATATTTACTTTCTGTCGTTACAATGCATGGAAAGGTAATTTTGTTTATTGATTTAGATGCAGAATTTTATGCTCTAAAACTTTTATTTGACGCATTTTTGCTTAAAATAATTAGGCAAGCAGGAAATTGCAAAAACTGATTTCCCATGTTAATCCCCCATATACACTTTTAAGACAGACACACGGTATGTACTGAAAGTGGAGAATAAAAGAGAATTTGAGCGATAAAGGTGTATTTTATTACATCATCCATATGTTTCAGGAATTCTTGTGGGCTCATACATGGTGTTCTTTAAACGAATGTTCATTTAAACACATGAAATCGAAATTCGATTCATTTAGAAAAATTTCCAAAGAGTCCGATTTATTTACCGCAGATTGAATGTTCCAATTTAGTACATTTATTGAGTTTAATTTAGGATATTATTATTATTATTTTTTAGCCTAAAAATGATTCTGCTTTTTGTTTATTATTAGATTGTGATTGGCGTTTTTTCGTGTAAAATTTATTGATGAATGTAGCTTTGGGCCAAATATCAGTATTTAACACTATTGCCCGTATTCATAACAGCCCATAACAAGGGTAACGCTTTGTTATATAGAAAACGGCCGTAATATAGCAATTTTTGATTCATAAATATTCGTTATCCATAACATATTTTGATTTTAAATCAGCGCATGAGCTGTTTATAATATTTAATTTATTTTTCCATTAAACTCTGGTTCTATTTACTGTTTTCTTTTTAAAACGTTGCTATTATTAATTGGAAATGACGAGTAGAAAAATTAATCTTTAATTTTTAAAATAACATAAATCTTGATAAAATAACATTTAAAGGTATTTTTCGAAGAAAAACTATTTTGAGCTTCAAGTAAAATGCAATTTCCGGCTATCTAATTTACACTAAAATCCATTGGCTTTTTTTCCATATTCGAATAAAGTAAAAATACAAGGTTTCAAAATTTTCTGAATGTTAGTATTTGAGTTAGAGCGTACATAGGATCCATACACATACACACAGACATCAACGTGAAAATGTTTAAATTGGATTCATAGGACCTCAAAACGTGGTCATTTACCAAAATCTAAATATGCGATTTTTAGCACGAGCCCTGTACCTCTCTTACCAAGAGTAGCGTGAGATAAAAAACTTCGTTCGAATATTTTTTCCATAATATTTAAAATAATCGAGTTATTAAAATAGAACAGACCGATTATGCTCTTGTGTAAAGCAAGCTTTAGTCAACAGTGCCCTCTATAATCTTATGAATATTGCGTTGTCATCTGGGTTGGAGTTTGGGTGTAGCCCTGATCCTTGTTGGTGGCATAGTTTTTGTCAAAAGTCTTAACATATAACGTGGTTTTTAATTCTTCTCTTTTGCTAATATTGTGCAATATATTTTCAGAGGAATAAAACCTTCATCTTTCTCAACGTATTTCATTGATATTATACATTTCCAAATTTCATATTTGTAGTAATACTTACAAAAGTCTTCTTTACTTAAAAAATCACCTAAGTTGTAAGTATATTTACAGTGTTGTACTAATTTTAAAGAAGTTCATTAAGATTAAGCTGGCTTTATATTATAAGCATTTACGACAGTTTTTAATGGATTTTAAGTATGTTATTTTTCATATGGGAAAAAGACTGGCGGTGGCGTTCTGTGTGCTATCTACTGTAAATATAAATTTGCTCCTGTTAATGTTACATTTCATCCGTCCTTATTGTCTGATATTTTATGTGTAAAATTATCGCTTACTTCTCACTCTTTTCTCTATGTTGTTATTGTGTATTGCCCTCCTCCTTTATCTCTTGTGCAACTAAATTATAGTAGTATTCGGTTAATATCACTATTTGATTAAAAAATAATAAAGAATTCTTGTATCAACGTTAAAATAGCTTAGAGATGGTCTCTAGCTAAAGGTGACTTTTAGTGTTTAGAGTTGATGTTATCCTACTGTCATTAAATGACCTACGGTAACTAAGAGTGACCTTTAAGCAAAACATTACTTGACAACACTGTATTATCTGTCAAAACTTGAACGTTACGAAGTGTGAAATCATAATTCAATAATATATTTTATTAAAAAAAACGAACTTAAAACGCATTTTAAATAAAATATTTTATAAACTTGTAAATTAAAGAAAGAACTACTTAATAAAAAGAAAAATTAATTCTCAGGTTCCTCCTCAATGATGCATATATGTATGTAAAAACTAAATAATACTTTTTGACTTTTCAGTCTTCGTTAAAACTACATTTGTGGTATCTATTTTTGTTCTAATATATACGTTGTATTATTTTCTACATTATACTTGTAATGTATCCATGTTTAGAAATTGTATTCAAATCACCCACAATTTTATTAAACTGAACCAAAACTGAACATCCGTAACTGAACAAACTGCACCAAGTATTTTGAGGATTACTTCGTGCTGAGCAGAATCAGTAAATATAGTGGTGGGGGTAAACTGATCCGTGCAAATGGAATGACAAAATAAATTAACTGATTCAAAAGTGTAAGTTAGATCTGATCCAAGTGGCAAATGGAATACGCCTTATGAAGCTATTGAATCTATTTCACAACTATTAAATACCAACTTCTTAATAATCGCTGACTTTAATATTTCATCTCTTTCTAACCTACTGCTCCCTTCTTCACCAACAAATAATATCACAAATGCTTTCGAAAACTTCTTATCATTTTTAAATGCCACACAATATAACCATGTCAAGAACGTCAGTGATAGAATACTTGATGTTGTTTCAAATATGTCTTGTTCAGTCTTACATTATAATGATCCATCTCTTTTCATAACAATGAACAACAACATAACTTTTAAACTGAATAATACCTCCACTAACAATTCAATGAATTACAATTTTAGTAAAGGTAATTTTGATTTACTATATGAATTATAGTTATCAGCTAATTGGAATGAGATATATGAAATTACAGATGGTTGATATAGCATTTGAGATATTCTATTCCATATTATATGACATAATGAATAAATGTATTTCGAAAGTAAAATATACTCGTACATGCTCTTCTTATCCTCCTTGGTTTACCACTGATATTATAGACCAAATAAAATTAAAAGATAAATATCACAAAATTTATAAAATCTTAGGTGATCCAACTATTATGTCTAATTATCGTCCTATAGCCATTCCATCTAATACATCTAAAAATTTTGAATCTATAATCTATAAACATATCTATAATTCCGTTTACCACTATATATTCTCCCGTCAACATGAATTTTTTAAAGGCAGATCAACTACAACTAATCTAATTAACTTTACTGAAACTGTACTTAATTCATCACACGATAACACTTAAGTTGATGTTATTTATACAAATTTTTCGAAAACATTTGATCATATTAATCATAATGTCTTATAGCACTTAAGTTAAATGACAGTTTTTAATTTTCTTCCAATCTTCTTGAATTTACTTCTTTCTACTGTCGTGTAGTTTATAAAATATTTTATTTAAAATGCGTTTTACGTTCGTTTTTTTTTTTATAAAGTATATTATTGAATTATAATTTCACACTTCGTAACGTTCAAGTTTTGACAGAGAATACAGTGTTGTCAAGTAATGTTTTGCTTAAAGGTCACTGTTAGTTACCGTAGGTCATTTACTGACAGTAGAGTAACATCAACTCTAAACACTAAAGGTCACCTTTAGCTAGAGGCCATCTCTAAGCTATTTTAACGTTGACACAAGAATTTCTTTATTATTTTTAATCAAATAGTGACATTAACCGTATGATGGTTGTTTCCTACAATAATGATAAATCTAAGTCCTTTACAGCCATTCTGGTGTTCTTCAAGGTTCTAATTTGGGCCTTTTACTATTCTTATTCTTTATTAATGACATTGTTAATTCATTTCAGCACTCTCACGTCTTGTTACATGCTGATGACTTAAAAATATGTTTATTGTTATTCTCTTCGAAAGACGGATTTTCGATGAAATTTTTGTATTTATTAAAACATATACGGGTATATTTTTCTTAAATATACTTGTTTTTTATTTTTATAAGATATTTACAACAATTTTATTTTCTTAATAACCCTAAAATATTAAAAAATTAGAATATATATTTTTATGAATTCTTTTACTTGGCAAAACTGAGACTGTCAAGGTAGATTCTATCATGACAGTTAGCTTGTGGCTTGAGGTGGTTCCATCAGATAGAACCACTATAAGCCATGTATTTCGAAAGTTTTTGTTGGTGTTGCAATAAGCTGCAAATACAATATCAAAAATTGAGTTAAAAAATGGCAAAAATGGTTTATGATTTGAAAATCAAGAAGGTTACATTCAATATCACAGTTTTCTTTGTTTTGAACATGTTATTTGAATATTTCTTTTGTTTGCATTTTCTATCTCAACATACGCTTTTCCAAATTTATGATTGTTTTAAATTGTTGTTTATGAAATTTATCTTAGTATTGTTAGTAAATTATCGAATGCATTTACTGTTGAATAATGTATTGAAAGTAAAATAGTTCTTTTGCGAGGGTCACTGTAGAATCATTGAAACATGGTTAATTTTTTTTATTTATTTTGAATGTGTACAAAATAATAATTCCCTACAACAATACAACTTAAAAGCCACCAATTTTTTGCTTTCAAAATAATCATGAATTGTAGCATCAATCTTTTATCTCATATACTCTAACCACAAAATATTGAAACAATAAAAATAGAACAACCCGTTTGATTTTAGTACATTTTAAAAATATGCTACCGAAACATTGGTTTATATAATACAGAACTTTAACTTAAAGGTTATTTTATTTTAACGTTATTAGTTCTGAAATAGTATTTTACATTATAAGCCAGGTAAAACGGTTTTTATTGTGTTGCAATTGACACTTATTTTTAATACGTTTGACTGTAAAAGCTGGTTTATGTAAGTTGTAACCTTAAGACTTTATCTTAGCATTAGCATTATGACTTTTCATTAAACTTTACATTAAGTTGTCCGGTACATGCACTTCTTAGGGCAAACCAATAAGAGTAGGCCGGTAATGTAATTTTTTCTAACAGCGACACGTCTTTTTTATCATAACTATATCTGTATTTGTTCAGCTATTATAACTGTATTAATTGGACATCTTTTTCAATGACACTCATTCTTACTCAAGACAATTTTACAGAATTTTTCAAAAATAACAAACGTCAAAGGTGAAATTGATAGTAATTAAAAAATTCCGTATTCTAGGGTTACGGCATAATGCTGAGGTTAAGCTTTCATAAACCGTTGCACGCATGTGTCTATACTCGAATTATGAATGCAAAGTCATAATGCTAATGCTAAAGTAAGTTCTTATGTCAACAACGTTACTAACGTAGTATTTAACTTGTAAAATTTTTTACTACTTACTAAACTCTGAAATAACGAAAGAATTTTTGACAGTTAATTGTGGCGTTTAATAAACAAAAATACAACAACAAATAACGCTTAATAATAGATGGAGTCTAAGGTTAAATTTAACTAAAACTATTATGATTATTTTTGGCAACATAAATTAGCTTAATTTAATTTCTTAATAAACAGATCAACTAAATATTTTTATTTGTTACCCACTAGTAAACTTTATTTATTGATACCCCTTACTACTTATGAAAATTAATCTTTACTAAACTGTGCTTGAAAAAACGAAAGAATTTTTGATAGATAGATTTTTGTGATTCTATTGATTGCTATGATTTTATTCTATGAAAATGCTGGGCGTTATTTGTTACCTAAAACTATTATGATTACCCCTTAACCTTAAAATTAATTTTTACAAAGATTAAATACGTATTTCGAGAACTAAGTTCTCATCATCAGTAGTACAATAAGTGAAAGTTAAACAGAGTAGTCAAGATTACTCAACATGTCATCCATGTCAGAGGTCCTAACAACTCTGAAAAACAAGGGAGAGAACTGGGATTATATAGAGATGGGAGTCACAGGTGATAATTTTCGTCCAATAATAATAAGTCATTAAAATATTAAACCGTCCAATAAAATTTAACTTTGTAATAAATTGAAAAGTTTTTAGATTGGTATGGGACCGAGATCTGCGTTCATCAAATTATTTTTATATTTATTTATTATTAAACTCTCGTATGCATCTAAATATCTATCGTTATTAATATGTTTTAAAAGTTTAATATTAGAATTGTTAACTTTGTGATTATTAATGAACATATGTTGAGCTACGCTAGATTTTTCTGGATTACCGCTTTTTAGATGATAAAAATGTTCTTTAAACCGAGTTTCAATTTGTCTTTTAGTTTGACCGATGTAAACTTTATTACAACTAATTTTATAAATACCGGATTTTTTGTTAGTATCTATTTTATCTTTACGGTTACCTAATAACGATTTAAGGGTATTATTTGATTTGTAAGTTACGGTTAAATTTTCAAACTCAAAACTTTTCAATTTATTACAAAGTTTAATTTTATTGGACGATTTAATATTTTAATGACTCATTATTATTAGACGAAAATTATCTTAGTTTATAGGTAATCATTCACCTGTGACTCCCATCTCTATATAATCCCAGTTCTCTCCCTTGTTTTTCAGAGTTGTTAGGACCTCTGACATGGTTGACATGTTGAGTAATCTTGACTACTCTGTTTAACTTTCACTTATTGTACTACTGATGATGAGAACTTAGTTCTCGAAATACGTATTTAGTTTTTGTTAAAATTAATTTGAAGGTTAAGGGGTAATCATAATAGTTTTTAGGTAACAAATAACGCCCAGCATTTTCTTAGAATAAAATCCTAGCAATCAATAGAATCACAAAAATCTATCTGTCAAATATTCTTTCGTTTTTTCAAGCAGAGTTTAGTAAAGATTAATTTTCAAAAGTAGTAGGGGGTATCAATAAATAAAGTTTACTAGTGGGTAACAAATAAAAATATTTACTAGTTTACAAAAATTATGTTTCAGACAATTATCAAGTTGGAAATAATTCTTAAGCGCATTTGTTCTATTTGTGAAACGATTCTTCACTCGTTAATTAATTGATCAAGAAGCAAACATGGAGATCAAGGAACATTCGACAGCCAAAATTAATTATCAAAATTTGGAAGAAATCAAAGAAGAACCACTGGATGAAACTATCATGGATCGTAAATTATATGAAAATGTTTTGCAAAGTGTAAAGAAGGAGGCATGTATTTCTGATTATGATAACCAGATTGATGAAGCATGTGGCAGCTCGATTTCTATAAGCATTACTAATTCAAATGGTTTCTGTTGTTCCATATGTAATAAAAGTTTTACACGGAAGGATAACTTGACAGTACATATGAAGATACACAAAGGAATTAAACAATTTCAATGTGCTACATGTAAGAAATCATTTTTACGTAAATCTCATTTAATAGATCATGAGAAAATACATGGTGGAATAAAACAGTATGAGTGTGGAATATGCAAAAAACAATTTAGAAAAAGTGGTCATGTATCCACACATATGAAAAGTCACAATAAAATAAAAGACTACCAGTGTCCAACATGTTATAAATCATTTTCACAAAATTATCATTTAAACGCACATATGAAAATTCACACTGGAATTAGAGCATATAAATGTCCGACATGTAAGAAATCATTTACACAAAATACTAATTTAAAAGACCATATGAAAATTCATAGCGGAATAAAGGCATATAAATGTGCGACATGTTATAAATCATTTACACAAAATTCTCATTTAAAAAGCCATATGAAAATTCATAGCGGAGTAAAGGCATATAAATGTGCGACATGTTATAAATTATTTACACAAAATTCTAATTTAAACGCACATATGAAAATTCATATAAAAAGTGTAAAAAATATTTCCATTTAATGTGTTTGCGGTGAAAATATTGTTACGACGTCAACAGTCATGTGTTGACCTTGGGAAGCAGATACCGAAGAAAACTATCCCGTCAGATAACATAATCATTTTCTTTAATTAAATTTTGTAAATAAATTTTATTTAAATATCGTTAAAAATAAAGATGTGTAAGTTTCAAATTCATGTATATTTTTTGATAATAATTAGGAAAAAATGAAAAGTAAATTTGACATTATGTGAATAATAGATTTGACGTATTGATTTACAGCGCCTATTTTGTAACTAGAAAGCGATAACGAATACCAATTCAGATGGAATACGAACCCCCCACCACTGTAAAGGTAGCCATTTTGCACTGAATAAGCAATTCGAGAGGTCTGGAGCACTCGAATTGCGTATTCCATTGTAGAATAGGATTTTCAGTGACATTTATTAGAAATTTCATTTGATCATCGTCTTTCTGGACGAAGATTATAAATAATACTTTTAGCAGGATGGCTCGTTTATTTATTTCCTTTTATTGTGAGGAAATTATGAAAAGAAATATTGCACTAAATTTAAAGATGAAGAGAAGAAGATTAAAGACACGATGATCCTTTTAAACTACTATCGGAAGAATCTGAGAACAAATATTGGTAAATTTATAAATAAAAGTGCGTGGTAATGTTAAAATTTCAAGATCAACTGATTATTTTACACAATTCGATAGAATGCGTGAATCTGAATAGAAAATTAAGATGGCGCGCTTGCCATATTGAATTCATATTCGTTATCGCTTTCTAGTTACAAAATAGTGGCCCTCTAAGGACTACATTCGAAAATTAACTGACAGTTAAATGTATAGGTACGTATCGCGGGCAGTTGAAAAAATTCATTTCACCTTCGTCGACAACCGCCAAAGTGCTATTAGCTGTCAGCAAAATGGACAGGTATCTTTACTGGTCATTGGACTCTAAAATACCATCTATAGCTGAAAATATCTCTGCGATGAGGACGACGAAACTTTAGAACATATTGTATGTGAATGTCCAGCTGTGGCCGTAAGGAGACAACCGTCTAGATAAAAGGTACCTCGAGGCAAATAGGATCGGAAAACTGACTCCTAGAGCAGTAATTGGCTTCATAAGAACTCTGTTTGATGTGGCCAGCACATTACCTTCCGTCAGTTATATGAGGCATTTACGAAAATTCTACCTGTGAACTGTTACCAGTAAACAGCTGTTTATCAGGTTATAGCTACCGGAATCGATATTTTAAGAAGTGGTAAACAGGGTAGATCCATAACCTATAAAAAAATTGAAAATTTGAAACAGGTTAGAAATTTGATGTAGTTAACAAACTGAGCAGAGTCATACTTTGAACACATTTCCACTTTTAACGCGTGCACTTCGCTTTGCATCACTACCTTTTTTTTGAGATTAGATTCTTCATGAATCCGGTAGATGGATCTGGTAGATATTGTACAATTTTCGAACACGGTAACTTTTTACCAGTCGTGTTTTCGAACACAGTCGGTAGATGCGGTATCTACCGGTAGAATTTTCGTAAATGCCTATGTATTTTCTATAAAATCCATACAGAAAGTTCCTTATAAAAGATTCTAAATTTCTTATACGTACATTACCTTTCGACAGTTGTGTGTACTTTATAAAAATTCCATACAGAAAATTTCGAGCAAAAGATCCTAAATTTCGAGTAAAATTATAATATAACACAAATATACTACGAATATGTCAATTGACACTGACATCTTTCAATCAGAATTTTCATAATATAGTAGCTGTTTTCATAGCTATGTCTACTTTATAAAATTTAATTCCTTTATAATTTTTTAACTCTATATCCATTTAATATTAAGTATAAAATGCAGTCAAATCGTATAGAGAATACAATGTTCTTTAATATTTATAATAACATTAAATGTGAAAAAATGATATTTAACATCGTTTTTTCAAGAAAAACTGTTAAAATCTTCAAATAAGGGTACTTCCGGTTGACCAATTATAACCAAAATCTAATCAGCTCTTCATATAGATGCAACGAAGAGGAATACGAATGAATTATAATTTTTGGAACTGTAGTATTAGAGTTATCGTTGACGAAAATTTTGTTACACACACACAAACTGACACACATACACACACACACTGACACACATACACACACACACACTGACACACATACACACACACTGACACACATACACACACACACTGACACACATACATACACACACTGACACACATACATACACACACACACACTGACACACATACACACACACACACATACACTGACACACATACACACACACACACACACACACACACACACACACACACTGACACACATACACACACACACACACACACACTGACACACACACACACACACACACACATACACACTGACACACATACACTGACACACATACACACACACACACATACACACTGACACACACACACACACACACACACACACACACACACACACACACACACACACACACACACACACACACACACACACACACACACACACACATAGGCATCATCGTAAAAATAGTAAATTCGTATTCTATGGACCTTAAAACGTGCTTATTCATTAAAAACTCACCACCGAAATTTTTGACCAAAGACAATACCTTCCTTACCTAAAGGTGACGGAAGGTAAAAAACTGTTTAGCTACGTTTTAAATGTATAAAGCACTAATAGTTATACAAGTGTTTATCCAACGAAACTATGAATTCAGGGCTCACACGTGATCCTTTTTCTGTTGCCAATCCAAGCTTGGTGTGTGATTGTCACTTCGGAAGTCAAAGACGTCAAATAGATCATTCCCATAATGTAAAATTTTGTCATTTTCATTTTTCCCCTGATTATTATCAAGAACTATACATAAATTTGAAACTTAAACATCCTTAATCTTAAAGGTATTTAAATAACATTTATTTCCAAAATTGAATTTGACTAAAACGATTGTTACGTTACGACAGGTTCTTACAGAAAAAAGAATTAAACACGAAACGTAGGATTTATGTGAAATATAAGTATAAATGAACATATTTTTTCAATGCGGTAACTATTCATATATTTATAAAATAGTTTTAAACAAATACAGTGTGCGATTAAAGTGTGGAATATCAAAAAAAAAGCCGAACTCAGCCGATTTTTATAAAAACGCTGAAACACGTCGATTTTAATTTTAAAAAATACACATTAATATGTACGATTCATCTTCCGACTTTCATTTGTTTTTCAGTTATGACGTCATCACAAAAAAATTTAAATCACAACATAGATTTTTAGTAGTGAAATCCGATAGTGATTTTTCTTCCCATTATGATCATGTAAATAAATCATAACGTGCATAACAAAAATTCTGAGAAAAATCGAGTTGAACATTTAATAATAATGAATAATCAAGATACCCTGATAAAAACATTTAAAAGTTGATTATGGAACTTATAAAACATGAAAAACGAAAAGTTTTAAAATGAAAAATAAAGGAAACAAAATTAACACTATTAAATTAAACGTTCAAAATGACATCCATTGACTTCTTGGCAGTAAGCTAGTCTATTTACAAATTCACATAAGACATTATTAATAACAGTTGGTTCTATTTTGCGAATTTCATCTTGAATACGCTGCTTCAGTACAACTAAATTTTCACATGGCCACCTATAATATTTGTTTAAAAATTATTTCTAATATTTCTAAATTATCTTATTTTTATCGAAATTTTTCAAATGCATTAATAAAAAATAATACATCGTTGAAAAGAGAAAAAAATGGCAGTTTCTATTTTATTAAAATAATTATATGTTGCCATCTGAAAAATAAAAGTTGATAGTCGTATCTTGTAAACCTGACTTTATAAAAAATATCTACATCTGCCATCGAATAGTATATGTAAAATAATAAAACTTTTATATGAGCCATTTTTTCTATTATAATAAAAAAGTTAAAGGAGGGGGCGTCTTCCCAGACTCACTCTGTATAGTGAAATTTCCTTCCCATTTTTAATGCAATTTGCCACTTCTTATTTAATATTTTATTTTTAGGAAAATAATGAAAGGATATATTTTCCTACAGAACAATACCTTTTAGATTTACTTGTCATTTTATTTAAAATATATCCAACTATTAACCTAACACTGTAATGGCACAATGTTTTCCCGACTGGTACACTTTCATTTTTTACCACCAGAGGTCAGACACTTTGCTGGCTTATCCGAATACCTCACTATTGTTTGTTATGTTCTCGGCTGGACAGAAAGAGACAACTAGACATAGAGATATGTAAAGTCTACTCTAAAGTTTGTCGGGAGATATCTCTACGGTCCTTATAATGTATTTGTGATATTTTGTTCCTTTCTTTGAAAGTTGTGAAATCGTTCGGGCCTCGATTTCAAATTCTGTCTGAATTGGGTGTTCCCTGCTCCAGACCAGTAGAATTTGAAAACTATCTGGAGAAAGAATTTGGGAAATCTCAATTCTGTCAGATTTCAAATTTGAAATCTATCCTGAGAAAGAATTGGAAGAATCGCAATTTTGTCAGATTTTAAATTCTACTGATCTGGAGCAGTAGAATTCGTAGTAGGGAAAACCCAATTCCGACAGAATCTGAAATCAGACAGAATTTAAAGTTACAAAATCGAGGCCCAGTTTTATTTGTTCAAAGTTTTACAGTTTCATTATTCTCTATAAATCTGTCTTTTTCAAGTGAGTTTTGAAATAAAATATGCGTAATTCTAAAACTCTTATTAATTAAAAAACAATTATTACTACCATGAGAAATTTACCTCCGGGAATTTTGGACTGTATTCGTAATCATATCCTGGACCAGGATCCATTAAATAATCAAGGCATTCAATTGATCAATTTAATTTTAGACATTTATTTCAAAATGAGGATCCACCACAAAAATAACTTTAGAGAAAACTTCAAATATAATAATAAGTATGTACACAAAAACAATATTGTTTAAAAATCAATAGAATAATATAAATAATTATATAAATCCTTTCCTAATACTAATATCAATTTGTTTCATACATTTTATAATTGCTTTTCGTTAATAATAATTCATATGTTTCAAATATAGCGCAGCACATGTTAATAGAAAAGCAGTGACATCTAGCGAATACTTCGTGAGACAACATATCTCTATCCTTAGTTGTCACTTTCTGTCCAGCCGAAAACAATACAAATGCTTTGAAGTTATGTCCTTGTTCTGTGGTTATGTCTAGTGTATTTGTGATCATTGTGCGTGCATGTTGCATTCATGTTATATTTACAAAGGTTAAATTTGAAGCAATGTAATTTTGTTATTTATACTTAATATGATTACACTTATTTTATTGTAAATGTTGATTTCAATAGACCTTTTCAATTTAACGGCTCTTTCTATCGCTGCAAATAGTAAGTAAAATGGCGGCAACATTTGCCAGTTGAGCTGTCAAACGAAACGTCAAAAATACTGGAGTCATTGAAATACCTGTATTCTCGGTGAAAATTTGGATTATTACACATTTTAGTTTCACTAAAAGCTTTTGTAACTTTTTTCGATAAGTTTTTAAAGTTGTCTGAGACTTTTCTCACATTTTACTTATATTTTTTTTAGAAATGTATTCCTCTGTAATAGGGGATTCCGATCGTGACGTCACAAAGTGCGCCACTTGCAGTAAAATCTTGAACTTTGTGGACAAACAGACATTTTCTGTTCTCAGTTAGTGATGGAAATGATTTTTTTAAGTGCAGAGTTAGTGCCAGGGGTGAAATTTGAAAAGAAAAATATTGAAGATCATTCGGTGAATGAACTCAAAAGATGATTAGAGTGTTGTGATCTGAAAACGCGGAAAAAGAGCGATTTTATTTTAAGGTTAGTTCAGATTGGTTACAGGGTATTTATACTAACTCAAAATGTTTTCATAATTCAAAATTGTAAATGCGGGTCGCACTAATAATATATTACCCAACATTGATGGTGGTAAATGGGTATCTACGTCAGTTTCATGTAATACGTGTGTGGTAATTGATGTAAATATAAAGTGGAGCTGTTTTCCATCCCAAAATGTATCAAACTTATTTAACTAAGGACCACTACTTCCACGAAACCATTTAGTTTGTTGTCGTTACGGATAAACTGTGAGAGCGGCTTGGGTATTGGGAAATTGAATAAAATTATCTCCTTTCATATTTTTACTTCCTTTTCAGATTTCAATGGAAATATCTATTTTGGCTAATTTCGTCGTGACGTCTGTACGTACGTACGAACGTATCTAACATAACTCAAAAACGGTAATTTTGTATTTAGGACTGCTATAACATCTAGTTGTGCACCTTCCTTTTTGGTCATTACATAATTCCCAGAAATGGTACTTTATTTGAAACCTACAATACATTTTAATGAAAAACTATTTTAAAATTGATTTTTAAATGGATTGGTACATAATTATATTTTCGGAATGTATTTAAAATTAGCTTTACATTGAAGACAAATACTTGCACTTTATTTTTTAAAAAAATAACCTAGTTAGTTTGCTATGACATTTGTGTCTTCTTTGTTTGAGATATTTTGCAGTTTATCTGATGTATTATTTGTTTTTGATTATTTCGAACAATTTGAACTGTCTAAATTCATAAAAGAAAAAAAATTAAAGTAAATTTAAATTAAAATATTTTCTTAATTTTTCACTGTTCGAAATAATCAAAAAATGTCATAACATTCTTCAGACAAAGAAGACACAAATGACATGGCAAACTGATAATACATTCAAATATCATAATTTTAAATAATTAATAACTGGATTATTTTTTAATGAAAATGAATGAAATAAGGACAAATAGTTGTAAATATTTGTAATTTACATCGCCATACTATTAAAATTGTAAATATTACTAAACTTACACAATTTCCGTTAATGTTAATACAATATTTAATTTAATAGGGGATTCCGATCGTGACGTCACAAAGTATGCCATTTGCGGTGGAATCTTGAACTATGTGGACAAATAGACATTTTCTGTTGAGATGTGTTCGGTTAGTGATAAAAATGATTTTTTTTAATGCAGAGTTAGTGCCAAGGGCGAAATTAAAAAGAAAAATATTGAAAATCATTCTGTGAATGACCTAAAAAAGATGGTTAGTGTTGTGGTCTGAAAAAAGGCGGAAAAGAGCGATCTTATTTTAAGGTTTTAGTTCCTGTTAGTTACTGGGTATTTACTGATTTATACTAACTCAAAATGTTTCAACGTTTTCAGAAATCAAAATTGTATAAATGCGGAACGCAGTGATAATATATTATCCTGCATTGATGATGGTAAATGGGTATCTGCGGTAATTTCATGTAATACGTGTGTGGTAGTTGATGTAAATATAAAGTAACCTATTTAACTACGGACACATATACCACTACTTCCACGAAACCATTTAGTATGATGTAGTTACGCATAAACTATGAGAGATGAGATCGGCTTGGAAAGTGGCATAAAATTAACTACTCTCATATTTTTTATATTCATTCCTGTAATCACTGTACTGAGGCCATACGCGCACCTAATACCCAAATTTTTAATATAAAACACAAATTTCACAACTTGACAGCACGATGACAGTTACTTGTATGTCCTGTGTGTATGTCCACATAGTTCATAAAAATACCGCGACGGGGCGCTTAAAATTCGCTTAATCGGAATCCCCTATTAAAAGTAGTTATAGATGGCAGAAAAATCACATTGGTACGCTTGCTGTTTAGACTGAATGAGTAAGGTCTGGTACATCCCCCTTTGATCGAACCAAAATGTGTACCAATTGCGTACCAAAGGTTTGGTACATAGAGTTTACACCATTCGACGCCATCTTGTTACATCACTTGGTATGCGGATTAAATGTTTAGAACGCTTGGTGTAAACGTACTCTATAAGTCTAAAATTAATAACAGAAAAAATAAAAGAAAATAGCATACAATTTAATCCACTCGCCCTACGGGCTCGTGGCTTAAACTTTATTTCCATGAATAATCATTATCTTTTCACTTGGTGTATAAATATCTATTAAAATCACGACTTTCTGTTTTTTTTTTATAACTTTCAAATTGTTCGGTATTTTAAAAAAACTGCACATTACCCATTTAACCCACCTCGTAGCTTTTATAGTTTCCAAGATACCTGTATAATATTATAACATTAATTTTTTAGGTGTACATATGAGTTCGTTGTATAGAATTTTGACGGAGTATAAAACAAATAATGGCATCTTTTCTTCCCCGAAGAAAACTCGAGGTCGAAAGTCTATGTTGGATAACATCAGTGAGATTACGAGAGATGCCATTCGTCGAAAAATACAATCATTTTATTTTTTAAATGAAATGCCAACGCTCGATAAACTGCTTCAAATCATAAACGACGATGAAGATTTGCCAACTTTGAAGAGAACTTCGCTACATAATCTACTGAAACAGTTGAATTTTAAGAAGAAGGACTAATTTTTAAACTGTTAATATTGACAACTGACACGACCGTTGGTGGCAGCACCGTCGCCAACTACACGTGCATTTGATTTAGTACTCTTTACCGTCATTCGTATTACTTCTGCAGGCATGTTGTGAAATTTTGCAAATATAACACAGTTCTGTAAAAATATTATACAAGAAACCAACCGATTAATCATGTATAGAAGGTATTTTAATAAATTAAACATTATTAAAAAAATAAAACTTTATATTTAAGAGAAAATAAGGATAACTACCTGCTGAGGTTAGATTTCTAAATGCAAATTTGCCTTAAGATGTAAATTGAACATTACTCAATATGTGCCTAGTATATTTTTTAATTAGGCGAGAACGTAATACATGCACAACATATTACTGTGTGATTTACGGGAGAAGCAAGTCCTATTCTTTTATACATTTGTGCTGTTTACAAACCGGTGCACTAAAATCGGCATCTGATGAAATTGTCATCCACGAAGATAATGCATTAAAAACTTTAGTATATATATTTCATTGATATTTTAATTCGAAATACAAATCTTATATTGCGCCTGTCAAAGTTTAATTTCCTACTCATTTTACTAGTGATCACCATAATATTTTCACCAAAATTACGATAATTGTGAAAGCCGACTGTCCGCTTCATGACTTACGACCGTACAACACAACAAACAATAAATTTTGCTTTTACCTTTATTTACATTCATTTTTACTATACAAGTTCTAATGTTAAATCATCCAGAGTACTAAATCACTTAGTTACAAATTATACTGCCAGATGTCAATTGAGTGCAAATCAGGGATTTAAAACCGCAAATTACTAAATTGACCGTAAATTAACTGGAGAATTATTGAGAATTTACAAAAATTTTGAGTAATTACGCAAACTGCTGCAACTGAAATATAATTTTCTGCCTATGCCAATACTCAGTAATAATATAACAGAGTGAGAATAAATTGAAAATAATTTGACAGATTTTTCGAAAACTTGTTGCCAGGCAGTGGCAACAAGTTTAGAAAGACACTCGATAATTTTCTAATTTATCGAATTCTCGAATTATATTTATGGCCAATTTTACAACTACCGATTAAACCGTAGATAACTTATTCCTTAGAAAAATAAAAAAATATCGCATCAGAATTTGACATTTAATACAAATTTGACAATCTGAGTTATAATTGCGATGCTATATTTTTTGTTTATCTGAGGAATAAGGTATCCATGGTTTATCCAAGCATTGTGAAATTGACTCAATCAGATTATTTTTTGATCCACAAATTTGTTTCAAATAACGGAATCAGACTGCCATGCTATTGTAATGCCATCTACTGTCGTAATTAACTAGCTTCATTCATTTACAGGGCCCACTTGGTAAGTTTGCTTTGACAACTAGAACACACTTTGACAATGCAAAATAAATAATCAAAATATATAATTACTAATTATGGTATTTCTAGAAGTGGTTTCTATAATTTTTTGGTTTATTTCATGATCAGAAAAGGAACAAAATTGGTATTTTTCGCTCAATTTACTTATTTGTTGATTACTATCTGACATATGTCAACAAAAACAAAAGCTACAGAGATTATTCCCGGGAATAATATCTAGAGCTCTATTCTCAGCATAATATAATGACAGGATTGGTTAAAACGCAGACATGTGACACAAAATGGAACATTTAATTGCTTGTAAGGAATATCAGAAAATAATCGAAAGAAAAACGCGGAGAATACAAATACAGGGTGGGACCTAGAAACTTTCTTTTTTTAAGGGCGAAAAAATAAAAAAAAATGCTGATAAACAAAACAACTTGAAAGTGGTTACCACCGTTCTCTATGCACTGATGCTACCGATTTCTGATGCTCCTCTCTACGCGTTCTAACATTCGGGCTATTTCCTGTCAAATAAGATTCTTGAGCTGAAGGAGGGTTATAGGGCGATGATTGTAAACCACTGCATTCAGGTAGGTATCTCCATAAAAAATCACATGGTCTTAGATCGGGACGTGATGTCACCTCGAATTGAGATGAGACGTTAAGGGAACATTGCCCTCATAATTCTAACGCCATGTGATTTTTATGGGGATATCTTCAGACAGAGGTTTATAAACACCGTTCTACAAGACTGCTTCAATTGAAGAATCTTATTCGGAAGGAAATTGTAACAATTTGATTGTTGTGCAAAATTTTGTTTCGTTAACTGGCCACGTTCAAATTGACGTTTTATATTAATATCAGCTATTGTGTTATATTGCCGAGTATGCAATTAGTTCATTTACCGAGGACTAAAGATGATCGTGGCGGCCAGGCGAATTCATTAAAAACTATTAATTTGGAAAATTTAATTCGATACTTATTTTTAACTTAGTATAATTTTCGTTGTAAATTCTTTTATTTATATACTTGTGAATAATAAACCTATAATTACTTATGTTGCACCCCAGTCACGATTGTTGCAAAATATCCCGAATGTTGGAACGTGTAGAGAGGAGCTTCAGAAATCGGATGCATCGGTACCACAGACATATAATAAGATATAGACTGGTAGAGTCATATAACAGATATAGGTATGCCACAGAGGACCTCGCGCATAACATCAAGTTCAGGGACAATTTGGCGCGAAATTCAAATAGATTAAATATGAGAGACACATATCTGCGGACAACATTGAAACAGTGTGCCCATTGTTTGACAATATTGTGATACAAAATATAGCGGCGGATGGCGCTAGTGTTTATCCATTGTTAAATTCACGGCAGGCGGGCATAACAGGCGCGCGAGTCTCGCTTTTAAAATCAGGCAACCAATCAAATTGCAAAGACATGATAGAAATACAAAAGTTTAATGTTTTTATTGTCTATCCAGTGGCGTACGAAAATAATTTTTCCGTCGGTAAATTTTCGAGATATAACAAAATTTTTTTTTAATGAAACCCATATTTAATTTTTGCTTCAAAAAAAAGGTTATTTTTTTTCTTTTTCCATTAGTATAAGGTTTATAGAGTATTAAATTTATTTTACACTTAAAATGTATTATAACTATAGGTGTACGAATAATTCTGTGTCTTAATTTGTATTTGTATATAATTTGTGTTAACACTATTACATAAAGTAAATTAAACATATTTTAAATTTGATGATTATTATTTAAATAAATAAATATATCATCACGGCATATTACCATTGTTGTATGTGCCAATCTGCTTTGTACTCAGATGACTCATTTGATTTTGAAATATCGAAAAAAGGCTGATTAAAGTTTTAATGAATTTCTTTTTAGGAAACCGTTTTTATTTTACTGATAAAAGTAAAGTATACTAATAATTTTGTGAGCTACTGTGGATGTGAGGAAATGGTATTAAAAACTATATAGTTTTAAGGTCACGTTTTAATATAAATGACCGATGTTAGATTTTGTTTTCTTGAAATTTTGCTTAATAACGCCTGAAATGATTGTTAATGTTTTGGAGCGTGTTCACGCCAAAAGCATGTGTCCTTTTTGTCTCCTATCCCAAACATACCTTGGTTGTCAGACAGCATGCAAGATATCGCTACGGCACCAAGAAGTAAAAATTTACCGCGCACCTAACCAAATCTTTTGCGAATAAATTAAGTCGCATGAGCTCGCCATTATTAGTTTTGTCTTTTATTAGTCAGAATTCAAAGTTTGTTTGACTATCGCATCGTGTTTCCTATAAAACAACCAGTGCCTTTTTTGGGCGAACTAATGACTTTCGAAAAAAAAATTATATACAAGAAATGATCAAGAATAAAGGGCTAATTTATTAATAATAACAAACCGAAAATTCGACCAGTGGTTCTCAAACGGCAGAACAAAATGATAATTTTTTAAATGGTATCCTATATAATTTTTAGCCCATTAGATAGAGCTTTTTTTCTGATTTCAACGATATAAATATGGTATAGGGTTGTATAACAATTATTTCGAGAAAAATGGTATTAAAAATAATGGTATAATATTACAATAGGCTATGCAATACACAGGTCTGTTGCCTAGTTACGCTAGTTGTAAACCCATTTTTTATTACATTATTTCTAGTTTTTAATACCATTTTTCTCGAAATAATTGTTATACAACCCTATGCTATATTTATATCGTTGAAATCAGAAAATAATATTCTATTTAAATGGCTAAAAAATTATATAGGGTGCCATTTAAGAAAATATAATTTTGTTCTACTGTTTGAGAACCATTTCGGTTTCCCCTTATTCTTGTTCATTTTTGTTGTTAGTTCGCCCAAAAAAAGCGCTGGTTGTTTTAAAGGAAACACCCTGTATATATATATATATATATATATATATATATATATATATATATATATATATACAGGGTGTTAATTAAAAAGCGGGCCATAGGCGTTTAACATGGGAAATCAGTTTTTCCTTGCGCAAAAGTTCCCATTTAATTTTAAGCAATAAAGTTTCAAATAAAAGTTGTAGATAATTAAACTGTACGCCTAAATCACTAAACAGATTTAATTTTGCACGTTTGGTAACGTGTAAAATCGAATTTGAAATTGTAGAAAAATTGCTCATTTGTAGCGATAGCCATGGGATTTTAACAAAATTACAAAGACATACATATCGTTTGAATTGTCAAAATTTCGATTTTTCAGGTTACAAAATAAAATTTAAATAAAATCTCTGCAGTGATTTAGATCTAGATTATAAAAACAAAATATGTTCAGCGGCTTAGGTATAGAATATAATTACATGTAATTTTTATTTGAAAATCGAATTGCTGACAGTTCAAAATAAATGCATTTCTTCATAACATTGTTTTTATTCCATGGCTATCGCCACAAATAAGCAATATTTATAGAATTTCAAATTCAATTTTACGCGATACCAAACGTGCAAAATTAAATATGTTTAGTGATTTAGACGTACAATTTAATTATCTACAACTTTTATTTGAAACATTTTTGTCTAAAATTAATTGGGAACTTTTGCACATGGAAATACTGATATCCCATGTTAAACGCCTATGGCCCGCTTTTTAATTAACACCCTGTATATATATATATATATATATATATATATATATATATATATATATATATATATATATATATATTCCGCATCACAATTTATTTATTAATTCTGCATCTCCCGCTTATTCATCACGCTTTAATTTAATACACATTTGTCGCATGGTTTATGCTAGTGCAAACGGACTTTATACCCCTAAATATTAGTGCTGTGCATGTGCAACGCTTCTGTCAAATCAGGCCAAGGAAGAGAGCTGGAATACTACAAGAGCTCGACTACATCATCGCCAAGAGCGACGGTCGATTTCCAAAGGTATCTTCCTTTATTCTCTTTTCCTACCAGGCATATGGGTTTGGCAGAATATCGCTCCCGCAAACTTACAGTCCACTTAAAGTTAATTTCGAGTAGCTAACCAGCTATTTTGCTGTACCAGAGCGAATGAGACCAGGAATAGAGGGGGAGACAAGGCATAGTCACGCGTTTATTTCCAAATCATCTGAGCGATTTTGAACCTTATTGAAATGTCAAAATCAGCCGCAAAAGGCTAGTCGACCAGTTAAATACTGTTATGTTACAGTTGGCCAAATCTAAATAAATACTTGATTATCCATAACTACAAATTATCTTGATTTTGTTTTATAAAACTAAAATAAATACGAAAGAATATTAATAAAAAAACTTAATGTAAATAACGGACAAGTTAAAACGGTAGGTGACGCTTGTTGACATTGAAAACTTATTCGTTCGACTGCACACGTATGTAACACATCTGGCCGACTAGCCTATTGCAGCTGATTCTGACGGTGCAATAAGATCGAAAATCGCTAGGATGATTTGGAAAGTCGTCTTACGGCGAAATACATAGCATGCCCTATCTCCCCTCTATTCCTGGTCTAAGTTGTATTACCCTTAATCATCCTAACGATTTTCGACCTTATTGCACCGTCAGAATCAGCTGCAAAAGGCTAGTCGGCCAGATGTGTTACATACGTGTGCAGTTGAATGAATAAGTTTTCAATGTCAACAAGCGTTACCTACCGTTTTAATCTGTCCGTTATTTACATTATGCTTTTTTAATGAATATTTTTTCGTATTTATTTTGGTTTTATAAAATAAAATGAAGATAATTTGTAGTTATGGATAATCAAGTATTTATTTAGATTATGGCCAACTGTAACAACAGTATTTAACTGGTCGACTAGCCTTTTGCAGTTGATATTGCAACATTAGGTTCAAAATCGCTCAGATGATTTGGAAATATACGCTTGATTATGCCTTGTCTCCCCACTATTCCTGGTCTAAGGGGTAATATACGATAATAGACCTTTTCAATTTAAAAACATAGAAGATATGCGCAATAAGGATCTGCGCATAATAAGAACAATGAGCCCGTCCAACTTTTTTTGAATTTTCTATATTTTACGAAGAATTTAAAAATAGAAATATATTTTGTTTTCTTGAAATTATGCTTAATAACACCTAAAATAATTATTAAAGTTTTGGCGCGAAAGTTAGCATCAGTCCGTCATTAGTCGGAGATCCTTACTCGCATGTGTAAAGTCGAACGGAGTACTTTTTGCCCTAAAGTTAAAAATTACATATTCTTATAGGAAATTTTCCGACAAATTTGATGGTGTTATTCATAATGTTCTATCTCATTGCGAAAACTCAAAAATCCATATTTTCCAAAAAAAAAAATACGTAATTTCAATTTTTAATATTCTTTCACTTTTACTCGTCATATTTTCTGTATAAATTGAGATAATAATGACGTTTCTTCGGTAATTTATTTTTTCATGAATTCTGCGACTTGTGAATTAAAAAGACACTACATATTATAAATATAAATATTTTAAAAATATAAAATTTAAAATAGGAACACGTGCTTTTTTCGTTTTGTAGTAAATTTTTCAGGCTCGTACAAACTTTTCGTCCTTAAGAGATAGGCACCAGTTTATAGCGCTAATATTAAGAGAAAGGATCATAAAAGTTTTTCTTCTTGAAATATTTTTTTTGTAAAATGCACCAATTTCTTAATATTTTAAGTTAAAGTTGAAGTTTTTTCGTTGCATCTTTCGCGCGCTCGACGCGCTGTACAAATGTAGGCCGATCGTGCGCTTACGCTTTGTTTAGAGACATGTCGGTCGATAAATTAAAAATAAAACTACTTACCATGTATTCTTGATGATGATGATGATGATAAATAAATATAAAATTTCATTTGCTTCAAATTATAATTGGAAAATATGAAAAATGCCTTGGTGATCCAGAATTTGTTTATTCAAAATAAATTATAAGAGTTCAATATGTACATTAGTTACATGTTATAACAAAAACAAATAAAAATAAACACATTTAGTTAATTCAATAAATAATTTACAAATAAATTTTTATATATTACGAAGTATTCTTGACAGATTGTAATAAATAAATATGTCTTGTGCATTATATTATAACAGTTTAATATGTATATTATTTACAAATTATAACAAAAACACATAAAAATAATCACATTTAGTTAAATATTGAAAGAAGTTATCAGAACTCATACAAATATTTATTTATAGTGCTACCTGATGAAGGCAGCACTTCTCTGTCGAAATGCCGTTTTTATAGAAAGTTTTAAAAGAACTATTAAGCAAATATTGTCTTATTTACATTTAGTTAATGTAATAAATAAAATTTGTAGATAAAGCATGTAAATAGAAACAATCTAATTATATTATTAAATTTTGACGGATTAAACTGTCATTATTAACTCCATAACAACAACTACAAGTAACTGTTTATTTGATAGTGTATTAAAAAAAATTAAGTCACTCTCACAGAATTACCTCATTCTGCTACAAATAATGCATTTAGAATAACATCAGGTACGAAAATAACAGTTTCACCACAATTTTTATCAGACAGATTAGCCATTTTCATTATTTGTCACGACACAAATGACAGAAAATGAAGCTTGTTTATAATTTATAAACGACTTGACCGAGGAGGGACTTGACGTCTATTAACAACGATTGTCTTGCGCAGCTTACTAATTGATTAGTTTTTATTTTGTGAAAATTAAATATTATAATGGGTTTTACTATTTCGTCAAAATTGAATAAATATAATATAAACCACGTAAGCTACGATTTTTTTTGCAATTATTTTGCAGAACACAATGTTTTGCATTTACAGTACAATTTTTTTTTAGATTATATAGGGGTTTGGGAGGTATGGCCATACAAATCGGCATTAGTCTATTATTTTCCAATTTCCAGACAGTATTTATTGCTTCTGTAGGTTTGTAGTCTAGAATTATTGCGCTTTTAAATATTTCTATTTGACGCAAAACATGGTAATTGAAAGCACTCTCAGTTAGAGGCAGATACCTATAATTTAAAATTTAAAAGTTTGTTGTGTCATTTCTTTAACATAATGTATTACCTGATATCTTATTTACATTCTGAAAAAAGATGTGCTCTCAGACTATTCAAATTTTCAGTAAAATTTGGTCTCCTATATAAAAACTTGAAAAAAGTCGAGCATTTTCGATAACATCATCTCTATTAGTTTTTGGATAATCACTCTATTCTGTTGCAATAAAATTTTCATTCATATAATAAAGAATTATATTCCTTAAAATCAAGTATTTCGTTGTTATAATTTGACAATGAAGCAGGTTATTGAAAAACCAATTATGTTGCAATCAAATTTTGATTCTTATAATCAAGAATTATTTATTACAGTAAGGAAATATTTATATAAAAAAATTTCTTTGCAAAACTAATTAAACTAAAACTACAAAGAAATTATGGTGTAATATACAAATACAAAAATTACGAAAGAATTAGAATTTGCTATATTTAAAAGAAAAAAAATAGAAAGTAAGATTACCTAAAAATTTTTTTAAAAAATACCAATTTTATTTTTCTCATGAAATAGCACATTCTCGTTAATTAAGAGATTTGTTTTGTATTAAAACTGCAAAATTTAGCTTCCAACTTGCAAGCATAAGTTAATGTTAATAAAAAACTTCAACTTAAAATATTAAGAAATTGGTGCATTTTACAAAAAAAAATTCAAGAAGAAAAACTTCTATGATCCTTTCTCTTAATATTAGCGTTATAAATTGGTGCCTATCTCTTAAGGCCGAAAAGTTTGTACGAGCTTGAAAAAATTACTACAAAACGAAAAAATTACGTGTTCCTATTTTAAATTTTATTATTTAAAAAAAATATTGCTATTCATAATATGTAGTATTTTTTTAATTCACAAGTAGCAGAATACATGAAAAAATGATTCACCGAAAGAATGTCATAAATATCTAAATTTATATAGAAGATATGACGAGTAAAAGTGAAAAAAGTTTAAAAATTGAAATTACGTATTTTTTTTGGAAAATATGAATTTTTGAGTTTTCGCAATGAAATAGAACATTATGAATAACACCATCAAATTTGTCGGAAAATTTTCTATAAGAATATGTAACTTTTAACTTTAGGGCAAAAAGTACGGTGTATAGTGAACGATATGGAGGTCTGGCTTTTCCACTAGCGGTGAAAATAAAACAAGGCATTCATTTACATAAACGAAAGTATAAAATGCTTAGATTAGGTTGAAGCAATAGATCAAGAAGAATGGAAAATAGCGATAAATTAAAATTAAATATAAAATAAATTGTGTGAACAGTTGTAGTTTGGCGAGAACGCTCCCAATGGATATCCACTTTTTCACTGCACTAGTTTAATATACTTGAAACAAATAAATTATACAAAAAAATTATAATATTCATTACAAAATTGGCATTAATTAATCTCAATCTACAATGTCTCATTTTGCGCTCTAAATACACAAGTAGCTATTTTGTTATCTTAATTGTTATTTATTGAGTAATACTTTAAGGATAAAGTGTACATTTTATTATTTTTGTTATGGTATAGGACCCTATTCCGTCGTCAGATTTCCTGTAAATCAAGTTTTATGATTTAGTGCCATCTATGGTATGAATTGTAAAACTGTTTGAGGTTGTGGAGAGAAATTTATTAATTAGAATTAGACAACATAACGAAACAGTGAAAAATTCCTGTAAATATTGCAACGGTTAGACAGCATTTTCAAATAGTTACATAAATTGAATATTTTTAAACAATAAAGATTTTTTCCTTGACTTTGAAGAAGTCTACTCTTCTATTAATGTTTGTGTAGGTATATTATAAATTCTAACCTCTACAATAACAATCAAGTCAGTATACCTATTTTCTATGATAACAATAATCACAATAGAAAAAGTAAGAACCATCATTCGAAACAATATAGAATAGAAATGTCTCAGAAATGAAAATTTATGTTTCAAACAAGTATCAATTTGAGAAGAATTCTTGAGTGCATCTGTTTCATTTGTGAAACGAATCTTCATTCGTTAATATTAATATAAAGAAGCTGTCATGGATAGCAGTACGGAGAACATGATACATTCACCAACCGTTACAAATTGCCAAAATTTTGAACAAATTTTTATTAAAGAAGAACCGCTGGGAGAAAACACCCAAGACAATGAATTGTATGAAAATGTTTTACAAAGTGTAAAGAAGGAAGATTGTTTATCTGATAATGATGAACAGAGTGACAAAGTATGTGAATCGAGATGTGTATGTGACAACCGAATTACTATAAATAATGATATTCGGAAAACCGAAAATATTAATTCAAGACGTTTTTGTTGTGAAGTATGTAATAAGAGTTTTACGCGAAAATTACACTTGACGAGACATATGAAAATACACAAAGATATTAAAGAATTTGAATGTGGTACATGTAAAAAATTGTTTTCAAGAAAGGAAAATTTGCAAAGGCATATGACAACTCACACTCCCGCTCTTGGAATACGATATAAATGTCCGACATGTTATAAATCATTTACAACAAATTCTCATTTAAAAGATCATATGAAAAATCATAGTGGAATGAAAGACTATAAGTGCAGAATATGCAATAAACTATTTACATATAATAGTGCTCTATCCAGACATATGAAAAGTCACTCTGAAACAAGAGCATATAAGTGTTCGACATGTTATAAAACATTTATACTAAATTCTCATTTAAAAGCTCATATGAAAATTCACAGTGGAATAAAAGACTTTAAGTGTGAAACATGTAACAAACGGTTTATAGAAAGTAGTAGTCTAGCCAGACATAAGAAAATTCATAATAAGAGCATATAAGTGTCCGACCTGTAATAAATTATTTATATGTAATAAATTAATATGTAACTAAGCAAAATTGTAAGAATTTGATCACCTTAAACTAAAATTTTGTTCGTAGGCCTATGAATAAAGGTAGTTTACATTATTAATTTAAGCCCAGAAAAAATCCGAAATTTTGTTTTAAAATCTAGTCAAAAACTCTAGTTCTAAAACCGGTGATGAGGTCGTAATTTATTCCCGCTGTTATTTAAATGTCATTTTTAGACCAAAAAAATAAATGTGTGTGTGTGACGACATTTTCGGATCCGATAACTGAAATACTACAATTCAAAAAATTATAATTCTTTCGTATTCCTTTTCTTTACATCTATGTGAAGAGATTATTCGGTTTTGGTTATAATTGGTCAACTCGACGTACCCTTAAGTTTTTAACAGTTTTTCTCGAAAAAACTGTTAAATATCATTTTTTCATATTTAATGTTAAAGTAAATAAATATTAAAGAATAGTTTATTCTCTATACGATTTAATTACATTTTATACTTTATATTCAATGGATATAGAGTTAAAAAATTATATATATACAGGGTGTTAATTAAAAAGCGGGCCATATGCGTTTAACATGGGAAATCAGTTTTTCCTTGCGCAAAAGTTCCCATTTATTTTTAAGCAAGAAAGTTTCAAATAAAAGTTGTAGATAATTAAATTGTACGCCTAAATCACTAAACAGATTTAATTTTGCACGTTTGGTAACGTGTAAAATCGAATTTGAATTTGTAGAAAAATTGCTTATTTGTAGCGATAGCCATGGAATTTTAACAAAATTACAAAAAAATACATATCGTTTGAATTGTCAAAATTTCGATTTTTCAGGTTACAAAATAAAATTTAAATAAAATCTTTGCAGTGATTAAGATCTACATTATAAAAACAAAATATGTTCAGTGGTTTAGGTGTACAATATAATTACATGTAATTTTTATTCGAAAATCGAATTTCTGACAGTTCAAAATAAATGCACTTCTTTATAACATTGTTTCTATTCCATGGCTATCGCCACAAATAAGATATTTATAGAATTTCAAATTCAATTTTACACGATACCAAACGTGCAAAATTAAATCTGTTTAGTGATTTAGGAGTGCAATACATTTATCTACAACTTTTATTTGAAACTTTATTGCTTAAAATTAAATGGGAACTTTTGCGCAAGGAAAAACTGATTTCCCATGTTAAACGCCTATGGCCCGCTTTTTAATTAACACCCTGTATATATATATATATATATATATATATATATATATATATATACAGGGTGTTAATTAAAAAGCGGGCCATAGGCGTTTAACATGGGAAATCAGTTTTTCCTTGCGCAAAAATTCCCTTTTAATTTTACACAAAAATGTTTCAAATAAATATTGTAGAGAATTAAATTCTACACCAGCATCACTAAACAGATTTTATTTTTCATGTTTAGTAACCTGTAAAATCCAATTTGAAATTTTATAAATATGCTCATTTGTAGTGATAGCCATGGAATTTAAACAAAATTACAAAGAAATGTATATCGTTTGAATTGTCAGAATTTCGATTTTGCAGGTTACAAAATAAAAATAATTAAAATCTAAGCAATAATTTAGAAGTAGATTATAAAAACAAAATGTTGTTAAGGACTTAGGATAGAATATAATTATTAGTAATTTTTATTTGAAAATCGAATTTCTGACAGTTCAAACGATATGTATTTCATTGTAATTTTGTTTAAATTCCATGGCTATCACTACAAATGAGCAATATTTATAGAATTTCAATATGGATTTTACAGGTTACTAAACATGCAAAATAAAATCTGTTTAGTGATGCTGATGTATCATTTAATTATCTGCAACTTTTATTTGGAACACTTTTGTCAAAAGTTAATTGGGAACTTTTGCGCACGGAAAAACTGATTTCCCATGTTAAACGCCTATGGCCCGCTTTTTAATTAACACCCTGTATATATATATATATATATATATATATATATATATATATATATATATATATATATATATATATAATATATACTATATTAAGAAAATGTCGAATGACAATTGTCAATGTCAAGTGCAATTGCCATGTTTGTGTTATAGTTTTACAGGATATATAGAATCTCTTGGGTACATGAAATTTTCTGTACGTAATTTATACAAAATACTTAGAACTGAGAGGAGGAAATATACTTGAAATATGGAATCTTACGCAAGAAACTTTCTGTATGGAATTTGTAGAAAATATATGGAACTGACGGAAGGTAATATGCTGGCCACATCAGATTTTTTATACTAGCTTTACCAAAGAATCATATTCATTACACTTTCATGTTTAGCTTATACCAATAGGTAATAAATTTAAACCTAGAGGTTCTGGGTCGTTAAACTAGTTGGTTTAAGCACATAGACTTTACCTAATTCTACCTAAATCTATGACTCAAATTAGATAATAAAAATAATGTAACTTTTAATAAAATATTGAAACGAACAAAGCAGTTCATGTGACTAAAATTTAGTATGTTTTAAACATTTGTTTCCTGTATCTTGTTTTTTGCTAATATTGAGTAATGTATTTGCAGAAGTGCTTTGGTAGCAATATGCCTAAAAGTTTCATCATAAAATATTCCACTGATGTTTCTACATTTCCAAACATTATTTCTTTCATCATACGGTCGTCTTGAACTGCATTAACTCTAATAAACTCTTTTGAAGTCATCTTTATGTTGATGTAAGTATATTTTGTTATATGATAAAGTATAGTAATATACAAGGTGTTCATTACGGTATTTTTTCTGGTGTTGCAATAAACATATACAAATACAATATTAATAGTTGGGAAAAATATCTTATTAGGTATTTGAAAATTAAAAAGTTAAATAACTAAATGGCTAATATAGAGATCAGGTAGATGTTTTAAAATGCGTTTAAATGACAATATATATATAGGTCTTTCCATCTGAAGAGACACCTGGCCTGCGCGTAGAGGCGGTGCTTATATGATATACTACACAACCTACCAAAGCGGTGCGAACATTTGAAGTACCTATATTGCACGCCACCCGTTAAATACACTCTACATACGCTATTTCATTCATAAATGAATAGTTTTTAGTTTATTATTTTCTAAATGTAAACGTTATTAAAATATTAATAAATTTTAATTTAAATTATGTTATTGACAGTATTATTTAAATATTCATGAAAATGCTAAAAAGTTGAAATATATTTTATTAAATCGATAAATTACATATTATAAACAAACAAGAAACAATAACAAAAACAAATATACCGCGAAAACAAACAAAAATTAATAACAATGTGAAACAAGTAACAAAACGAGTAGGTCAAATGTCAAAATGCAGAACTGAGCGCGATGTGAATCCAAGCGATGTCAACATCAGAATGAGGAAGATTGAAACTGATGTTACGCAGAACAGAGAGTAGCGTAGTATTCCTTGTTACTCATATTTGCCTCTCTTTTTAAGACGCAAATGCGTACTTCGCGCAGGTGTCTCTTCAGATGGAAAGACCTTAGCCTTCTATTCAATAAAATAAATCAAAAATAGGGCGCGGAAGCAAGGATTTATGATGATTTGATGAGTTTTTATCAACGACCACAAATATACTAGACAAAACATGCCCTATACCTCATTATTGTTTGTTATGTTCTCGGCTGGACAGAAAGAGACAACTAGAGATAGAGATATATAAAGACTACTCTAAAGTTTGTCGAGACATGTCTCTACGGTCCTTATAATGTATTTGTAACATTTTGTTCCTTTGTTTGGAAGTTGTGAAGTCGTTTGGGCCTCGATTTCAAATTCTGTCAGAATTGGGGTTTCCCTGCTCCAGACCAGTAAAATTTGAAATCTATCCAGAGAAAGAATTGGGGAAATCTCAATTCTGTCAGATTTCAAATTCTACTGGTCTGGATCAGTAGAATTCGTAGTGGGGAAAACCTAATTCCGACCATTGATTATATATACTAGCGTATACAGATCTTTCCTTGCTGTACTGACTGAGGCAAGTACGTTACGCCGTCCTTCGCTAGTTGGCAGCACTGTGCATGTAGTTTGCCGTCAATTGTTAGATGGCTGCACTTTAGCTCTGCGTTGCGGGTTGCGGGACTAACTTTGCCTTCCCATAACCACTTGATACTCCACTGTGGGAGTTAAACACGTATCAGATACTGCCCGTGCCCTACACTGTGAGTCTGTGTATTAATTTAAAATAATTTTTGAAAATGCCTGGCAATGTGTGTCAGTACATAAATTGCGGAAATCGGCAAATTGATCTGCCAAACATAAAAATGTACAGATTTCCAATTGATACAGAACGAATGAACCACTGGATAATAAATTCAGGTACGCAACAATTATTAATTTTTTACAGTTATTAGTATTAACGATAGATCGGAAATATTGATTCATATATTGGACTAAAAGGAAATATTCCTATAAAAAATAAGGAGTACAATATAAAATACATTTGAACTTCACTAATTCGAACGTTTGTAATTTAATATTATGGATATGTAGAACTTTCTCTGCGGTCCGTTGACATTCCTAACGCAAAAAATCGTCAATAACTCGCCTTTTTTAATAATTCAATATTGACTCAATACAAAAATTAGTATGAAAGTTATTAAGCGCAACCCGGATTATGCCGCCAGCAGCATTATGTAAGCCATAATGGCTGTCTTTATACCGAAAGTATTTTTTTGACTTGCTTACGAGTATATCATACGTTTTTTTTTTTTTAAAAAACATTGATGTTCTTTATTTTGACAATGTTGAACTGTGTAGTATGCCTAGCGAATGAAAGTTGACGTTTATACAGTGTTTTTTTTTTATAACTTTGCACTATGATTTAAATTTGAAAGGTAAATGACCTTTATGTATTCCGTTAGAGAAGTTTATATTTGCTACGAAACATTTACGTATGAGAATTTTTACAAATACCCATTCAAATACTGGACTAGGAAATCCCAGATATTCATTAGCATGACTTGCTCAAAATAGATGGATGACTACGGTATCTGCAAGATGGCAGAATAACAAGACAATGGGACATTTAAAATATTTCAACAATCCCAGTCGTCCATCTATTTTGAGCAAGACATGGTAATGTATTTCCAGGATATCCTAGCCCAATATTTGAATGGGTAAAAATTCTCATACCTGCATGTTATGTCTCGTATAGGGTGCGGCAAAACTCCCTCCATAGTTTTAATAGGGCATTGTGAAGCAAGCAGAGGTCGTAAAAGGGTAGGTAAGGTGTCTATGGGAGCAGGTGATTGGGAAGTTTGTTACAAAAATTTCAGTCGTAAATAATGTGGACGAACGAATAGCGTGAAAATGGGTCTATAGCCGCGGTCCAGATCGCGTTCCATACTAGGTTCCAAATTTCCCTTCGCCAAAGCCAAGCAATTCCGATCCGAAAATCAATTACGTTGTGGGTAAAAAACTTTAGGGAAACAGAATCTCTCTTACCCGAAAATATCGACACTGATTAGTCGTACTTTACAAACTCGTAAACAAATAATTATGTTCCCACTATTGATTTTTATGTTTATTTTTAAATTTCTGAGTCGTACTGTCAAAAACACAACACTATGAATTCGATTTTTTTGGTAGTCCTTGCCGTTTCGCATTAGCAAAGTTCGACTGTACTTTTATATTCCCATTATTAATAAATCGTAACTTATATTTCTTGTACTTTTAAGGTAATACTAATCTGTTGTACGTGGAACCAGAAAAAATGAGAAGTCGATACTTATGCGAAAATCATTTTGCACAGCAAGCATTTGTGAATGAAACGAAACAAAGATTACTAAAAACAGCTATTCCAATGCCATATAATAAAACGCATACTGAAGCTTTACAAAATATTTCTCATGCTTATCAATCCGAAACGTCTTTTACTTCTGCTCGTGCAGACAATTCTCCATCAACTTCAACAGTTACATCAAATTCTCCTGTTTCATTAAAAGTTAAAACACCTACAAAAGTTTATAGAAAAACTACAGACTTTTCAATAAGTCCAATGAGACATTCGCCAGTGTGTTCTTCAGAAAAAAGACGAATTTTTTTAGAATCTATAATAGATATGCCTACCCCAAAATCGTCAAAAAGAAAATTACAGTTTTGCAATGAAGATTCACCAGGAAAGAAGAAATTAAAACTAGAAATTGCAAATAAAAAGAAAATAATTCAAAATAAACGTTGTCAAATATCTAAATTAAAAAGTAAAATATCTTCCTATAAAAAATTAAATGCGGTTGACAGTATTTTAGGTAATTTTAAATTTCCATCAGCTACTTCAAAAACAATAGTTAATATGCAGTTACGGAAAAAACGTTCTCAATGGTCGGTATCAGAGAAAAATTTTGCATTATCGTTTTTTTATAAATCACCAACAGCTTACAAATTTTTGCGATCTTTAAAAATAATTTTACCAGCCCCGTCCACAATTAGAAAGTGGATTGGTTCTTCTAAATTTAAAACAGGATTCAGCCTCAAGTTATTTCAGCAATTAGAAAAGAAATTTTTATATTCACCCAAAAAAGATAAATCGTGTGTAGTTTGCTTTGATGAGATGTCTATACTGAGTAAACTAGAATACTCTCCTAACATGGATATTATTGAGGGATTACAGGATCTTGGGCCTTTAGGAAGGAAACCTTTGTTTGCAAATTATTGCCTAGTATTTATGATACGTGGATTATATTCTCCGTGGAAATTACCAATTGGATATTTTTTTTCTCGTTCTGGTATTAAAGGAACAGATTTAGTACAATTAATAAACATTGTTTTAGAAAAATTAACTAATATAAACTTACTACCAAAAGCAATAGTATGTGACCAGGGAACAAATAATCAGAGTGCTTTTAAAAAGTTAACAATTACTAGTGATAAACCCTATTTTGAGTTCAAGAATACAAAAATTTTTGGTTTATTCGATGCTCCACATTTATTTAAGAATTTTAGAAACAACTTATTAACAGGGGACTTTTTATTTGAAAATAAGAGAATTTCATTTTCGGACATAAAAAAACTTATGAAATTGATAAAAAAAATAAAAGTAGGGCCTTAACTAAAATTACCAACTCGCATATAAACCCTAATAACTTTCAGCGCATGAATGTTAAGCTCGCGTTACAAGTTTTGAGTAATACAATGGCTGCTACTATTAGAACATGTATTGCTACTAGAGAACTACAAACAGATACGGCAGATAATACAGCGGATTTCATTCATTTTCTAAATAATTTGTTTGACTGTCTTAATAGTAAAACACGCTTCACATTAAATCCTTTCACTTGTGCCCTTTCTGATAATTATAATAATGTTGTACGAACCACAATGACAGAAGGAATCGTAAAATTGAAAACTTTGATTAAAGTAGATCATAAAACACACAAACAGACCACACCACCTTGTTTTACTGGATTAATACAAACAATAGCTGGAATTTTACAACTTTTTGAAGAAGAAAAAACTAGTTTAAATATTGATTTTATTTTAACTAACAGATTAAACCAAGACGTTTTGGAAAATTTATTTTCCATTTACAGGCAAAAGGGTGGATATAATCGTAATCCAAGTGCAAGAGTACTAAGAACAATGTTTCGTAGTAATACTATAAATTCATTAATGATACCTACTGAATCTGCAAATTGTGAAGGCGATTCAGATGTTTTATTAAATTTAGCTTCAACGAGTAGTGAAAACAAAATTACAAATATAGATGTCAATAACACAGAAGATTCTGAAAACTGTTTATCATCCGCAACCTCTCTTCCCTCTCATTCGATAAATTACACCCCTGTTAAAGAAGAATCTCTTGAACAATGTTCAGTAACCTATTTCGCGGGGTACTTTGGAAAAAAGTGCATTGACAAATTTGAATGTAAAAATTGTGAAAAAAAAATTACTAGGTCTATCTGATTTGAGTGATACTAATGAAATTTTAATTTTTAATAAAACTTACCAAAATATAAAAATTCATGAAGGTCAAGGTCTAAAGGTGCCTTCGAAAGAATTGTTAAAATTAGTAAACATAATTTTAGATATATTTGAAAATGAATATGACAATGTTTATTTTGAAAATAATTTAAAGAAAAAATTATTAAAAATTATATTGGAGAACAGCGATATTCAAGAATGGTTACAAGAATGTAAGGAACACCGTTTATTTATATTAGATAAATTGTTAAATACAAAAATTTATTTTAAGACTAAGGTCATGAATAATGAAAATTCAAAGAAACAAAATGTAAATAAGGAAAATCCTAAATTAAGAATAATAAAAAATAAATAATAATCTTTATTCAATTATTTATCCTTTTCAGCTTTATCCCATCAATCAAGGTTGAATCATAGTGACGATGAACTGTTCAAAAATTATTTAGAAAAAAATAAGAAAATTCTGTACAAAAGTGTAAATATAAGAATTTTTTTTCTCTATTTGTTTATTTCAATGAAATTGAGTACCTATTTCTAATAACGTTAAATTATCATTATTATTACACTAAGGGCCAGTATTTCAATATCCTGGTAAAGTGTCAGTTAATTTAACTGCCAGATAAAAGAAAAATATCGCATCATATAATTGACATGCATATAATTTTGTCAATTTACATCCTAATATTGATGTGATATTTTCATTTTATCTGGTAGTTAAAGTAATTGACACTTTACCAGTAAATTGAAGTACCGGCCCTAATTAATTTAAAAATTTAAAATCAATATAATGACGTAGAAAATTGTAATAATTTAAAGTTTGTTTAAAATTTTTAGAAAACTTTTTTTAATAGGTCATTCGTTTTCAAACTCAACTGGCGGCTGACAAGTAATTCTGAAATTCTGAAATCGATATCCGATAGCACTGATAGAAGTACATTTCACACTACTCATTCATAAATATCCACCCCACCACACTTCGACCTAAGGTTCTATTGACCAGCGCGTTTCTTCTGTATCTCCCAACACAATACAAGTGTTCAACTATAAATGGGTTGTTGAGGTACACGCGGAGTCGAGACCCTTAAATCCTAGTATATTAGTGACATCTATTGAGTGTAAACTGAACTAAAATTTACTTTCCAGTCGCGCCATTAGAAGTGTAGATCTGTATACGCTAGTATATATAATCAATGTTCCGACAGAATTTAAAGTTAAAAAAATCGAGGCCCAGTTTTGTTTGTTCAAAGTTTTACAGTTTCATTATTCTCTATAAATTTGCCATTTTCAAGTGAGTTTTGAAATAAAATGTGCGTAATTCAAAAACTTTTATTAATTGAAAAACAATTAATTAATACTACCATGAGAAATTTACCTACGGGAATTTTGGACTGTATTCATAACCATATCCTGGGCCAGAATCTATTAATGGCATTCAATTGATCAATTTAATTTTAGACATTTATTTCAAAATCCGGATCCATCACAAAAATAAATTTTAAAAAACTACAAATAGAATAATATGCATGTACACAAAAACAATATTGTTTAAAAATCAATAGAATAATATAAATAATTATAGACAATTCTTTTTATCCTTTCCTAATACTAATATTGGGATTGCATGAAACATACGAATACTTTTACATAGCCCTCTTCAAATCACGACTTATGCCCGAATATTAATTTGTTTCATACATTTTATAATTGCTTTTCGTTAATAATAATTTAAATGTTTCAAATATAGTACAGTTCATGTTAGAACAAGTAGTGACATCTAGCGAATACTCCGTGAGGAGACAACATTATTGCATCAATTTGAGAAATGACATTGGTGCTGTTTGAAGATGATTTTAAGTTTGTTGTTTGCTTTGTGAGGTTGTGATATCGAAAATTCGTAACTATATTTAAATTATCCTTTTTACAATAGTGAATAACAAGGTGAATGCAATTGTGCACACTGCGTTGGAATTATAAATGATTTCAATATTTTCTGACGGAACTTGAATGTCAAGCTGTTTCGAAAATACTCACCAATTTCAGTCACCAACTACTCACCGAAATCACCGATTCCGATTAGTCTGATTTATTTACGGAACATACTAATTATTTTATCTAAACGTAAATGAATGATAATATTTTATGTAAGTTTTATTTAATTTTTTACTACTGAATTCTGCCCTTATAATATATAAAAAATCAATACATTAATATTAAAATAAATATTAAAATTTGAAAATTTTAAGCGCCAATTTGCTCTTCTGTCATCTGTCACTGACATATAACCTAAAACTTACGTCTGATTCTTTTGTGAAGTGTGATATTTGTTAGAAAAATGCCTGGTTATAATTGTTGCGTCCCGGATTGTAATTTGAATTCATTAATTAATAAAGGAACATCTTTTCACTTCTTTCCCAAGAATAGTAAACAAATTGTTTTTCATAAAAGCTATAAACCAAAAAGGTAAAAATAAAATGCAGCTTTGAAAGCTTGCAAAATATAGTAAGATATGTAATATTCATTTTTTAAAATATAAAAATGACTACAAGCAGATTAACAGGTAATATTAAGAATTATTATCAAGTAATTAATCAGTTTTAAATTAATTTATTTCAGAGGCCAGGAAGAATAAATGGAAAAAATATATTTCATCCATAGATAATCGCATTGGAGCTGCAGTTACAATACCAATATATAAAATAAACAAAACAAAGACTCCGAATGATACACATCATAAAGAAACGTATGATCATACTTATTTCTTATCAAGTAATATCGTAGCATAGATTAAACATACAAACAGATTCACAATTCTTATGAGAGAAAGTGACAACCTCATAAATAATTCAAAAGTAAAATATAGATGTCGCTAGCTGTGGAAAATGTAAATTATTGCACATGCAACTTAGTGGGCTCCTAGAACAAAATCCATGGTGCATATCTTTGCTTCCCTCGGAATACGTGAACTTCTACTTAACAGATGGCATGGTTTTGAAATGATGTGAGAGATGAAAATTTTGTCTACAAATTCTACCAGTGAACTCTATACATACATGGAATGGAAACGTCTATACCTATAGCATTGTAAGGGGCAGGTCATGCGAACTGTCACAATTCCACCAGATTCCACCAATTGACGCATGCGCAGAGCACAGCTCACGCTTTTCCAGAGGTTTCAAAATATTTCTGAATGGGGACTTTTACTATTCCTTTAATGATTTTTTGCATTATTATTGAATAATTAAATAATTTATTTTTCTATAAACTATACATGACATTCTGAATTTTTTTTTATATAGAAACAATTATCAGTAATAATATAACAAGAGAGTGAGAGGAAATTGAAAATAATTTGACAGATTATTTGAAAACTTATTTCCCTAGGGGTTTTCGTGACTATTGCCCAATTGATGAAGAGTTTAACTTTTTTTTATTATTTTCTAGATTTCCTAAAGACTGTTTAATAAGAAATATATGGATCCAAAACATTAATAAGGAAAAATGTGTGGTAAAAGATCATTGGAGAGTTTGTAGTTAACATTTTTCTCCCAGTGATTATGATAAGGATGGAAAATTATATTTGTTTAAGTTTATCTTATACGTATTAATATTGTTTTGTGAACTCATCAACCATTCAATTAAAATACACTTGTGAAAACATTTTTGTGGTCGCTGGAAAAATCTACACGTAGTATGGGTTGCCTAAAAATTTGAAGTACCATGCCAGCAATGATCGTTTCCGTTCCATAGTAGTATAGAGTTCAATGATTTCTACCTACCACCATTATTTACGAACCGGCTTTCCCTACTTTAAAAAAAAATTCATTTTATCTTCAATGTATATCGGTCTGTGAAAAGCGGAAGTTGTTTGTAATTGTTTATTTGTTCTTTTTATTATATTATTGTTTATTAGTTGTTTATATTATTTTCATTTATTGTTGTTGTTTATAATAGTACATATAGTACACAAAGTATAAATATTTCATAATGCCAAGTATTTGTGAGTTTATTACATGTAAAAGACGTAAGAAAGATTTCCCTAATTTAACGTTTCACCGGTTTCCTGTAAAAGATGCTAATCGACTAAAAATGTGGATGATAAATGCAGGTAAGTTTTTTAAATTTTATAATTAATGTAGGCAGTAGAATATTTGATTTTTCTAAACAGCGAAAATTTGCACACTCATAAATAGCTATTGATATAAATAACAAAAACAGTAAATTCTGAATCTAGTTAGTTTGATATACGACATTTATGGCCAGTTGCACCAACAAGGCTTAAATTTTAAACATTCCTTAAATTGACAATATTGGATCGAAATGAAATGTCAAATGAATTATGTATTGCTGTCACAATTTCGATTTTATTGTTTAAGGATCATTTAAATTTAAACCTTGATGATCCAATTAGATATTACTTTGGTTATGACAATTAGTTTTTTAATTTAAAAATCAATTAAATCAATAAAAATATATATTTATAAATAAATTATTTAAAAAAAAAATAAAGAGTAAAACATTAACAATAGGGCGATCGAATTAAATTAAATTTTAGTTATACTAAAATTACGCTGTAAATAGTAGGTATATTGAAAAACAAGTACTACAATGATCCTTATTGTAATACGAGTACAGTATGCGTAATCGAGCCGTAGGCGAGTTACCCTAGTACGAGTATTACAAGTGGACATTGTAGTACATATTTTCACATATGAAAGGTTATTTAATAACGGACGCGGTCAAGCAAGGGAGACTGGGCGATAGTCAACTGGGCGCAGCGACGACAACTGCAGAAACTTATAAATTACTTATGTTCTATAATAAAATTAAAGTCAGTTACTCCTAAGGCAGGATCCTATAAATTACTGACTGCGTTAGGTTTTGTCACCTACAAGTTTTTTTAATACAGTTGCCGCGACGTCCAGTTGACCATCGCTCATTTGATCTCGCCGCCTAGTTGTAGAAGCAAAAATCCATCAATAAAAACCAAAAAATAAACATATTCAATGATTAGACTAAATTTCGCACATCAAATCTCCCCCTTAATAACATTCTTAGAAAAATTGTAATTATGCAATCTTTATCTACATCCCTAAAATTAATAACAATTCACCCCTCGTAACATTCTTGGAAAAATTGTATATTTATGCAACAATTCTCTCCTTATAATAATGTTACCGCTAGGCTAGTATTCGTCTTGTCGGGCGAGAACATGCATATTCTAAAAAAAAATGGGTCAGACATCTGGTTAACACCAAAACATTTTTTGAAGAACACAATTGTTCCCCAAACCCTGGATTTTCTTAAGGGTTATATCATAAATCTTTGTACGTCGGTCAGTTCTTCTAATATACTCGTAAACCATTCTTTAAAAATAAGATAGGCTTATAACAATAAATGTTTTTGATGTTTATCATAGATAGATGATTATAAAATTTATTTTTCAGGAAATATTGCGATGTATAATTTGGACAATAAACAACTTCATAACCGCTATATATGCGAGAGACATTTTAGCAGATCGGATTTAATTAATGAATCAATAAAGCGATTGAAGAAGTCGGCAGTTCCACTTCCTTATACCTTTGAGTTGCCGTCAACAAGTAACACATCTATTGTTACTACGCCTACACCGACTGTAGAAGTTTCTTCTCCGGACATTTTAGAAGTATAGACACCAACAAAAGTATACATTACAACAATTACCACTACCACTGTTGACGCGTCAAAATCGCCAGACGGAATAACAGAAGTTGTTAATAATGATGACTTAGTTATTACAACTGAAGAGAAGAATATTATTAATGAAATGATTAATATGCCTAATGCTCCAATTAAATCAACAAAGAGAAAATTATGTTTTGATGAGAACGATACTCCTCGTAAAAAACAATTGAAAGTAATAATAAAAAATGTAAAGCTTAAAGTGAAGTATAAAATGTCGTACATATCCAAGCTTAAAAATAAATTGAAAAAACAAAAATCTTTTAATACGATTGATAATTTATTGCAATCATTTAATTTTCCATCGAAATATTCGAAAATAATGGCTCAAATGCAATTTAAAAGAAAACAAAGACAATGGACACTTGAGGAAAAAGTTATCTTTAATGATATCTTATAAGTCGCCTACTACTTATGAGCTTTTAAGAAATCTTAAAATGGTACTTCCCGCTCCTTCTACAATTCGAAAATGGCATTTATCAGACAAATATGTCCCAGGTTTCAGTCAACGAATTTTTAATTACATAGAAACAAAATTTAAAGCATTATCACCTCAAGAAAAAGAATGCATAGTATGCTTTGATGAAATGACAATAATGTTTCGCCTTGAATATTGTAAAGCGTTAGATTTGATCGAAGGATTCGGAGATATTGGACATCTTGGAAGAAAAGCGAATATTGCAAAACACTCGTTGGTCTTCATCAGTGACCTCTATATACAAAATGGACCGGCGACTCCTATCTCTTTACAACGGCACGAGCTGTATCCACTCAACTGTCATGGTGGGGTAGCTATCTCTTTCTAACAGTAAGAAGTATGCATGCGTCAGCTAGTACCAGTTCAACGAATTAACGATGAACATGAAGAAGAAATTACATCTTGTTAAGAAGCTTGGCGTCACCTTGGCGTGGCTTTATTTGTCATTGTAGACACTACGACTTTATTATTCTTTTATAGTTAAAAATCCTACTTTTGATGTCCTTATCATTTTATAAAATATACAAGTTATGACTTGTGTATATACTTTTTGTATTAGATAATATGACAATTACTTATAATATCAAAATACGTATGAAGACCACACTGCAAAAAGGGGACATGTCGCATTTTAAATGAGTTCAGGTATGCGTCGTGTACATCAAATACGGTAGAATTGTATTACAAACTTCCATTGCAATAAGGAGCATAGTTTCAATGTTATTTAGCTTTTATTATGTAGTTTTTTTTTAATTTTCCAAAAACTACAATAATGCCATTCCCCCTTTTTAACCTTGTGATTTTCCTATGTTAAATCATTCGATGAAAGAATATATCAATTAAATTTCAATTAATTTAATTCAGATATGTGTTTAGAATTTAGTAAAATGTTTGAAATTGTTTTTTAGTTCAACTCCCATTCTATTTATGCTTAAATACATTTTCACATTAAATAAAAGGATAAAATGTAATCAAATCTGCTTGGTCCAACTATACACGAAAGTTAGAGGGAGGTAGATACCCCACCAGTAAGGCGGGTGGTATTCTCGGAGGATACACGCAAATTATTCAAGTCGCCGGTCCATTTTGTATATAGAGGTCACTGGTCTTCATGGTGCGGGGTATCTATTCACCTTGAAAATTACCGCTAGCCTACTTTTTAACACATAATGGAATCAAGGTGGATGAATGAAATGAATTAATTAAATATTTGATAAAAAAATTAAATGAATATGGTCTGATTTCAAAAATGATTGTATGTGATCAGGCTGCAAGTAATCGAAGTACATTTAAATATTTCGACAGAAAAACTCTTTCTTATCATAGAAGATTACAAAGTATATGCTATATATGAAGTGCCGCATCTTTTTAAAAATTTTAGAAACAATTTATTAGACGGTAATTTTGAATATAACAAAAAAATTATTTCATTTGAGGACGTACGAAAAACTTATAAAATAGATAAAGAACAAAATAAAAAATGTAGGATGCTTGTAAAATTAACTGACGCGCACATAAAGCTCGGCATATTTAAAAAATGAATGTGAAATTAGCTACTCAAGTTTTAAGACATTCAGTAGCAAGTGCCATTAAAACTTGTGTTGCTAATAACGAATTAACTAGTGACACCGCTATTGATACAGCAGAATTTATCGAACTTTAAATAATTTATTTGATATTTTAAATAGCCGGCAATTGTCCGTATAAATGTGCTCTGTCTCTATATAATATAAAAGCAATAGAAACGTTGAATAAAGTTAAACAATTATTACCTAATTTAAGAAAAATGCTCAATTTTACTAAAAAAAATAAGTCAACCACCTTGCTTTCAAGGCCTTTTACAAACTATTAATGGAATTTTAATGCTCTTAGAAGAAGAGTCAACCAGCAGTAGTAAACAATTTATATTAACAAATAGATTAAACCAGGATGTTATAGAAAATTTATTTTCAATATATCGGCAAAAGGGTGAGTATAATCGAAATCTTACAGCCAGAATTTTCCGCACTTTATTCAGATCAAATGCGATTAAGTATCATCTAACTGTGAAAATGATGACGATGTCCTGATTGATGTTACACTGCCAGATAATAAAGAACATCCAAGAGCAGAAAATAAACAAATTACAGCCAGTATTGAAGACTCAAGGCTTATAAGTCAAGCTCATCATTCATCGATTGATTATTCGGCAGAAATTACTGGAAAATTCGAAGAAGTGACATCAGAAGATTGCGCAATATCATATTTTGCAGGATATCTTGTTAAAAAGTTCTTGAACAATTTGACTGCGAACAGTGTAAGTCACAGTTAACTACAAACACTAATTTAAGTGATAAGCATGAACTTTTTATTTTCTTTAAAACCTATGAAAATATAAATATTTCGGATGAGGGAAAAGGAATTCTAGCACCTAGTATTTCATTTTTAAATATTGTTAAGATTTGTTTAGAAACATTTCAAAAATATTTTTCAGAAATGTGTCATGAGAAATTGATTAAATCCCGTTTATTTAAGAAAATGGAAAATACAATTAGTTTGTGATTAAATGATGAGCAGTGCAACGAACACAGAACGTATATTGTTGAAAAACTTATTATATGTAAAATTTATTTTTCTACAAAAAAAAAACGAGTGAAAAAAATGTAGATGCTGTGAAAATGAATCCAAAATTACGGATTTAAAAAAATATGTAATAATTTAACATTACATAATGGTGTATTAAATAAAATTGTAATACCTGTTATTTTTTGCAATAAAATTAAGTGGGCACTCGTAGAAAGTATGTAGTTAATTAATAGTACATTAAGATACAAGTTTCATAAGACAAGATTTTAGCGCACGCGTCATTCGTAGAAATGAGCGGCTTGCTGCGAGTTTTCTAAGGGGACAAGTGCGTTGAAATGTCTTATGAAACGTGTTTTTTTTCTATTTTGGTCATTTTTTCAAAAAATGTACGTTATTTCATGTTCAGGAATTTCAATTTCGGTTGTTTAATATGTACTTTATGAAACTCATTTGGATGTCGTAAAGATGTACTTTATGACATCCAAATGGGTTTCATAAAGTACATATTAAAGAACCAAATTAGAAACCAGTTATTTTAATCCTTTTTATAAAATTCATTAATTATTAGTAACAGCAAATGTGTAGGTTGTTATCAGGCAGGTAAACCAATAGAATTATATTTTTCCTAATCATAAATAAAGTTGTTCAAATGGAAATGTATACCTAAATATTTTTTTGTGTAAAACATAAATTATTTATTTAACAATAAATAAAAATAAATAAATAAATATATCATCACGGCATATTACCCATTGCATTTCATTTCATAGTGAAATAAGAAATAACTAAAACCAAATTTTAACATTTTTAAACACATCTAGCTTTCAAATTGACCTGGGATTCAAAGTTATGTATTTTATTGGGGGTGACATAAATTATGTCGTTTGCCTGTCAGCCATTCGCCGTAAAGCCACCAAGTTGATGACAGCAAGGGACAGCATGTGACAGAGAACAGCAAAAAATCATAGTGACATCTATTCTTCAATAGTAAACTTACGTAGGGATATTTGAAATTAGCTCCCTACTTTACCTCATGGACTTTGCAGACAAAGGAGTGCATTTTTTGGAGACAGGCGATAGAGATGCCATCTGTTTTTTGCAGACGATATGTTCGGGAAATATAATACATTAGTTGGCGGATCTGTTTACGATAGTATATATACTAGCATAACCTCGGCTTCGCCGAGTTTTCCTTAGGGCTCCGCCGATAGTGGTTTATGATGCCCACGCAACATGCCCACCCAAACTGCCCACGCAACATAAATAAATTTATAAATAGATAAATAAACATATAAATAAATAAATAACTAAATAAATATATAAATAAATAAATATATAAATAAATAAATATACAGTGTGAACACTGAAAACCGTGACAGGCGTTTAACATGGGAAAACAGTTTTTTACAAATATCATTTGTCCAGCAAGACTATAGAGGGAGTTTTTGATACGGTTGGATAGAGTATTTAATTTGGCATCGAAGAGTATCTAAATACTCCTAATTTAATGGCTTATTATTGAAATATTTGCGAAAGTATAATATAGTTTGACAATTGTTACTTATAATGAATTGGTTAGATCGGGGCATCGTAATAAATAATTATTTAGGAGTTCAAATCCTACCTGCCTCATTTTTTTTATTATTTTTAATTTTATTTTGTAAAATGTATTATTAAAAAAATTACAAAATTAAAACATTAATAATTGTTTAGTAAATCAAGTATTTTGTAGAATTCACTATTTATTTTATAAGGTACTTTAGGTACAATAATTTTTTTATTTCATTTCTCGTTGATTTATTCTATAAATTACTTGATTTACCAAACAATTTAGATTTTAATTTTATAACTTATTTAATAATACATTTTACAAAATAAAAAAAAATTATAAAAATATAAGGCGGGCAGGATTTGAACTTGTGAATAATTATTACAGTGCCCCGATCTAACCCATTCAGCTACTGAATACGTTTCCATGATTACTGTTTTTAATAAATTATAAGTAATAACTGTCAAATTGCATTATACTTTTGCAAATATTTCATTAATAAGCCATTAAATTAGGAGTATTTAGATACTCATCGATGCCAAATTAAATAATCTTTCTAACCATATCAAAAATTTCCACTATAGTCTTGCGGGACAGATGATATTTGAAAAAAAAACTTTTTTCCCATGTTAAACGCCTATGTCACGGATCGGATCCATGTTGATAACGTTTAGTCATTTTGGTCAGTACTATATACCCTTAATTTTTTTACAGTATTTTTGAAACAGCCTGTATATCAATAAAGTTTGGATTGTTATTAAGGGGAAAAAATGCAAAAATCATAGGTATACAAGACGACTTTTCTGGCTCATGCTGTATGATTATGTAATTTAAAAGATTTTTTATTAGTAAGATACAATAATTGGCAATAAAATAATTTTAATATAGATAATTTTAAACGTAATATAAGAAAATAAAATGCAGATTAAATTCTGTACCGTTTTAAGATGGATATCGAATTATGTATAATCTGACATAATTTTAAACGTAGTATAAGAAAAGTAATTGCACAAAAAGAACAGATTAAAACATACCGTCTAAAATTATTGAATTATCTTGTTCCAGACTTTAAGACATAATTTTCTTGTAGGATTTAATTTTTAGGCTTTCCTCTAAATACGTATTAGATATTGTACATATACTCTTTGTCGATTGACATCTTCATTATGTGTTTCTCGGCCTGACAATGTTAAATCTATTTACAAAATATAGTATATAACAATAATAAACATGGCTTAAAATCATTACATATACCTACATCGTTAAATTCATCATCTTTTCTTTAATATTACATATCATTAAAACATTTTTTTGCATTTAAAAGGAAAAAACTAATAATTTGTCATCATTGACATTGACATACCAAATGACATAACAGCGTTAATCGTCTTAAATTTTCAAGGAAAACTGTGATCGTTATTGTGACTTATTGTTTTTGTCCCAATTTTCAACTTTTAATAATTTTTTACCAGAAAACTGCATCCTACAGAAATTCGTCTCATTAGAAGGGCCCTGAAGCCAATCATTTCCTACAATTTGATACAAATTTCATGAAAATCGGTCGCACCGTTTAAGCTGTAGCCTTGTTTAAAGTTGGGCGATCGTCGTGATGAATTCAAATATATAACTATAGATAGTGAATCTACCCTTTTCGTATTATAGACTAGCGTAACCTCGGCTTCGCCGAGTTTTCCCTAGGGCTCCGCCGATAGTGGTTTATGATGCACACGCAACATGCTCACCCAAACTGCCCATGCATCTTGCCCATCCAAACTGCCACGCAACATGCCCACCCAAACTGCCCACGCAACATGTCCACCCACACTGCCCACTCAAACTGCCCACGCAATCTGCCCACGCAACATGCCCACCCAAACTTATAAAAAAAAATTATTTAAAAAATATAGGAACACAAATTAACAATAAGAAATGATTACCTAATGACCACTTTGTACCTTATTAATAAAATAAAATTATCTTCTTAAGTCTTTAATTGGTAGACCTTTGGAATGCTGCGGGTTGACCAATTCTGGTAATAAACATTTGAAAAAGAATTCTTCTAATTTTTCATTCATATTTTCTTTCCAAAACACGTCGTCCCTGTAAATTCTTTCTGTCTCTAATCCTTTGCAAGTATTACAAAGATAAAAAACTTTATTTTAGTAACATGTAATTGTCCTTGTACCTGGTAATAATAATCATGGTTTCTTTTCAAATTCATTTTGTTGTTTTTTATTTCAGCGAAAGTGATTTTTTTTCTGTAGTATTCCTTCAGTTGGCGTCATATTCCTGCTTGTAGATGGACATTTTATTTCTATTATTCCATCATTCCCCAATAACCCATCTGGAGTAGCAGCTAAAAATGATTGAAAACAATCAACAAACAAACCACAGTTAGTTATTTTTTCTTTTAATATGTTTTCTAATTCAAGACGAGCATTGGTTTCATTATTTTTGCCCCACGTGGTATGTTCATTACCTACGAAATCCGTAAATAACATATTTTTTTATGATATTTGAACAATGTGTTGTCTTTCTCATTTTACAGATTTTCCCGAACCAAGACGCAGTTAAACGTATACTTCGTTCTTCTTTCCACTTTCCTTTAGGATCATCACATTGAAGTTTGGTGTCATTCTGTAATTGTTCTATTTCTGCTTGTTTTAATTTAAGGGATTCAAGAAGAGAGTTTTTTTTAAATTCATATTCTTCAATAGTCATTGGTATTTCTTCTGGTATCACTGCTCCGTAATCACTATCAGCAGGTGTAAATAATAATTGTCTCTTACGTTTTCGTGGTTTTTCTTGTTTCTTCTTTTCCATCCATTTCCTTCGTAGTTCCTTTTTCTTTACATAATTTTTCGTATATTTTCCAGGACTTCTTTTTGATAATGATTTGTAAATATGATATGGATACTGTGCTGAATTAATATTAAATGATACAGCTGCAGCTTCACATCTCGTTTGGTAGGATGCGCGACTAGAGTAATTTACTCTTTTTCCACCAATAAATTTTGTAACAACTGAATTGTAACTTTCTGCGTAATGGGAGCGTTTGGGTAAAGCTTATCGTAGATGGCAGCAACGGACTAGCGACCTACGCCCGGGAATATTTGAATTGGTATCATCAAAGTTGTAACTTTATAACATGTGAACTATTCAATATATATATATTGTATATTTAGTTCATAAATAATATTAATTTGAATAAATATATTATTGTTGAATATTATCTTTTCACTTTAATTAGTTTGTAAGAGTTCATTTTGCATCTTCGTTCGTTTATGTACGAAGTTTTGTTGTGATGTTATTTGAATTTTGTGAGATTGTCGGATAAAGATAATTATAATTAGAAAGAAATTAGAAAGGCTGAAAACTGCATGAAGATGCCGTGGTGCGAGTGTAAGAGGAAGAAAAAGTCATTTAATTAACAGCCAGGTCATTTTGTTTTGACTATGTAAGGTGAAATTTAATTGATTTTTTTTGTTTTGTACTTCGGGGAAAATATTATTGGCACTGCATCTCTTCTCAAAATTCTCCTTGTATTCATGAAAATTTGATTTACAAATAATTAACATAAACAAGTTTTAGATATTTATAAGCCTCACGAAAGTCTTACCAGTATCATAACTTTCTGTGAGGAAATCTGTTTTCTCAAAATGCTGAGAGCAAACAAATGTCGAGTTTGGAGCATATTTTTTTAATTTTAATTCGTATAACGATAACTTTCTTTCTATTCTATCTTTCGCATGCAAGTTTGTTTTACTTTTACAAACACAACAGAACGCATTTTTATTTATGGACCTAACCCCGTTACTAGTGTTGGCGCGAACTATCAATTTTCTTAACAAATTCTGCAAATTTAGTTACACTTTATGCTAGCGCGCTATACTACGTGTACGTATTTCACTACACACTTCCAGAAAATATGCTAGTCCAGTGCTGCCATTAATTCGCACAATGGGCACCAAACACTCCCATTATTGTCCATATTTAATATTAAGCTTTCGGAATTCCTGGCTAAACGGTTTAAATAAAACTGTATGTCTTAGTATAATCCACTTTGTCATTTCTGGTACCCAATTGTATTCATTCAAATTAGTTGCATTTTTCTTTTTACAATAGTAAGTGTCACAATGTGTGTGATCACCAAACACATGATTAATACTATTGTTTATATCCATTATTAAATTATGTATTTTTATTTGTTCATCTGAATCTTCTTTTATTCGATATTGCGTAGCACACTGAATAGCATTACGTAATCTTCTGATATTATTATTTAAATTGTTTCGTTGTTTAACAGGCACAGAGTGTTTTTTCGAACTAACGCATTTTTTCGTTAATTCTCTGAGACGTGTGCAGTAATTTCTAAGCAAATGATTTTTGCATTCTATTTTGCTCACTAACTTTGTGTTGTATGGTCTACACTCTAATAATTTTTTCATGATGCTACTGTCACCATCTCCTATTAAATATAAATACATGACACCATGCATAGAAACACTTTGTTTAAAGCCTTCTACAATGATACCTGATTCCATTGCTGTTGAAGGCTTAGACCAATTTTTATAGCAAATATGCTCTGCGGGACTTTTATTCTGGTTTGAAGCACGCGAACAAATACAACAATACTTATTGCGAATTCCCAGGTATAATATTTTTCCAGTCTTCTTGCCAATGATTACTCCCTGAAATTATATACACATAAGTACATAAATTTAGATGAACGCAATTTAATAAATTTATTAAATAAATTACTCTACTTACAACACCGGATGCAGCGTCATAGTTTACTTTATACGAGCGTTTACTACAAACTCCATCGGCAATAACTGTGATGTACGGATTTCTACTTTCATCTACATCTCCTGCTTCAATTGCCAAACGTTTCTCTTCGTCTCCAGCTTCTTCCATTGATTTTAATAAAGCATCAGCAATGAGTGGGGCTATTTTCTTCTGGATTTTTATAAACGTGTGTTCGCTCAGGCAAGGAATGTTGCAGAAAGCAGAAATTTCTTCTAGTTGCGCATAACCATTCCCTGAAGAAATAGTCCCCAGTACAACAGCTTCATTCACATTCATGTCTTTATCGTTATCACTGTAGATAACGGACGTTTCCATACACATTTTACATTTTATGACAAATTTACTGCGATATCCATTTCTTTGTTCGTTTGTAATTTCAACGTCATTAAATGAACATGAAAATAAGCCGTTATGTTTCAAGTTCCGTAGACTATTGAAAAACGTATTTAGGTATGTCAATAAAAAACTTCCACTGAAGATAGTAAAAATAATAATAATAATAATAATTAATAATAATAATAATAATAATAATAATAATAATAATAATAATAATACTAATAATAATTGGATTAAATTCATTTATTTGTTTATGCTTTATGGTATTTATTACAAAATATTGGTGACAACAATATAAATCAAATATTTGTAACATTTCAAATTCAATTTTGCAGCTTTCAAAAAGTGCAAAATACAATCTGATCAGAGATTTAGGTGCAGAATAATATTATCTACAACCTTTATTTGAAATGTTTTTGTTTAAAATTAATAGCTAACAAACTACAGCAAAATTTAAAAAAATGATATCGTAACAGATACCAGAATTCAAGTAGAAGTATAGAAAATAATTTGTTTATTTTGTTTTGTTAAATGAAAAGTTAATTGTGATTTTTATTCACTTAGGTATTAGGACTTTGTTTTCACATTATATCTGGAAATAGGTGCTTTTCCTAAAAAAATAAACAGCATAAAAGTTATAATAATTATAATTTTTATAAAAATAATGAAATTAAGTTACCCTGTTATTTTTTTTATAAAATAAAAAGGTAGGTATACCGATTATTATTATGAAAATCTCATGTCTGCTTTATAACATTGAAAAAAAAAAACAGAAAAATTGTAATCGATTAAGAAAGTGAAAAGACGAAAAGATACATCAAGGGATTAGTTTAAAGAGAACTAATATTGCCTTTGCCGACCAAAACCCACCTCATGCTGAGCTGTGGGATGGGTCAACAACAAGTGCCGGCATAATATAAATTGGTTCATAATACTATCCTCTACGGTGGGGCGTTAAGATTTTTTATAAAAACATTCTACTATTATTAGAAAAATGGGAGTGAAAAATGGCAATTTTTACTTCTTTATTTATTTAAAATCTCAAAAACGAAGAACAAATTCATAGTATTCTCAACGCAGCACTCTAGCTATAGGTGTATACTTTCGAAAAATATAAAACCGATTTTCCTAACAATGGCTACTTTTTGTATTTTTAAGAAAACTTATTCAGTATTTTTCAGTACTTTTTTTGCCTCCAGTACACCCTTAAATTTTACATATTATTTAAATATTTTTAGCATTGAAAAGGACAACCAGTACAACGTGCATAATTTTTTGCCATTAATATATCAAATGTGACAGATAACAATGTTTATCTTTTTAAATTTGTATATGTACTCTTCGAGCGATTATGATATTATTCCTGCCCTTCTTATCCTTTTCGTCGTGTATACTTATACATTTTTCAAAATTCTATTCGTAAAAAAGAATATATAATAAATTAATAATAAACATGGTTTAAAATCATTATATATACCTACCTCGTTTAACTCATCATCTTTTCTTCCATCTTACATATTATTTACGCATTTTTTTGCATTTAAAAGGATGAAAACCGATAATTTGTCATCATTGACACTGACATGCCAAATGACATGACAGCGTTTATATTCTTAAATTTTTCTAGGAGAACTGAAATCGTTACTGTGACCTATTGTTTCTGTCCCAATTTTCAAACTTTACTAATTTTTTACACAAAAATGCATCGATCCATTAGAAGGGCCCTGAAGCCAATCATTTCCGACAATTTGGAACAAATTTCACGGAAATCGGTCGCTCCGTTTAAGCTGTAGCCTTGTCTAAAGTATGGCGATCGACTTTTTGATTAAAGAATATATATATATATATATATATATATATATATATATATATATATATATATATATATAACTATAAATAATGAATCTACCCTTTTAGTATTAGGACTAGCGAAAACTCGGCTACGCCGAGCTTCCCCTAGGGCTCCGCCGATAGTGTTTTGTAATAGTCTTTACGTACACCCAGTCTGTCTGCGCATACTTTAAACCCAAAGTGCAAACGGTAACAGTCTTCTCAAAGGTTTAACTCCTCTCTTGCTCACTCAATCTGCCCACGCAACTTGCTCACTCAAATTTACTATTTCTGCAATGCAACAAATCATTTGATAACAAACACGACATATTTCTGAATACGTTTTCAAAAAACAAAAGACAATCAAGTAATAATATTTTTATACTTTCTGCCTATCAGCTCTTGAGAAAACATTTCATTTGATACCAAACACGACATATTTCTCACTAGTTATTAAAAAAAACAAATAACTATCGAGTTGTCAAATTTTTGGACATTTCTACATAACAGCTCTTAAGAACATTTCATTTGATACCAAACACGACATATTTCTGACTACTTTTTGCGAAAGATAAAAGACAATCAAGTAATCATATTTTTCTCATTTCTGCATATCAGCTCTTGGGATAACATTTCATTTGATACCTAACACGACTGACTTTTCCCAAAAAACGAAAGACGGCGTTGTCAAATTTTTGACGAAACATTTCATTTGGTACTAAACATGACATATCTGAATATTTGCAAAAAAAAAATGACGATCGGGTTATCATATTTTTGACATTTCTACTTAGCAACTCTTGAGAAAACATTTCATTTGGTACCAAACACGACATACTTCTGACAACTTTATGCATAAAACAAAAGACGACCGAGTTGTCAAATTTTTGACATTTCTGCATGGCAACTTTTGAGTAAATATTACATTTGATACCAAACACGACATATGTCTGACATCTTTATAATAAATAGCAAAAGACGAACGAGTTGTCATATTCTTGACATTTCTGCATGACAACTCTTGAGAAAACATTGCATTTGATACTAAACACGACATATTTCTGAAAACTTCATTGTAATAATACAAAAGACGATTGAGATGTCATATTTTTGACAGCTCTTGAGAAAACATTTTATTTGTTACCAAATACGACATATTGAGTTATCATTTTTGATAATTCTGCATAGCAGCTCTTGAAAAACCATTTCATTTGATACCAAAAACATTTTTCTGCCAACTTTTTGCAAAGAATAAAAGATATGTCGTATTTTTGACATATCTGCAAAGTAGGTCTTGAGAAAACATTTTCTTTGATACCAAAGACGACATATTTCCGAAAACTTTATGAAAAAAACAAGACAGTTGAGTTGTCATATTTTTGACATTTCTGCATGACAGCTGTTACGAAAACATTTTATTTGATACCAAACACGACAAATTTCTGTCTTTATGAAAAAAACAAGACGATCGAGTTGTCATATTTTTGACATTGCTGCATAACAGCTGTTGAGAATACATTTTATTTAATACCAAACACGACATATATCTGACAACAATATGAAAGATACAAAAGACAATCGATGTGTCATATTTTTGACATTTCTGCATGACAGCTGTTGAAAAAACTTTTCATTTGAAACCAAATACAATATATTTCTGACAAATTTTTGTAAAAAATAAAAGACGATCGAGATTTCATATTTTTGATATATTTGCACAGCAGCTATTGAGATAACATTTCATTCGAAACCAAACACGACATATTTCTGACAACTTTTTGCAAAAAACAGAAAACGATTGAGATTTCATATTTTTGACATTTCTGCGTAGTAGCTCTTGAGAAAACATTTCACTCGATCCCAAACACGGCATATTTCTGACAACTTTTTGCAAACAACAAAAGACGATCAAGTTGTCATATTCATGGCATTTCTGCATGATTACTCTTGAGAAAACATTTCATTTGATACCAAACACGACATATATCTGAGAACTTTATGAAAACAACAAAAGACGTTCGAGTTGTCATATTTTTGACATTTCTGCGTGACAACTGTTGAGAAAACATTTTATTTGATACCAAACACGACATATTTCTGACTTTATAAAAAAAATAAAAGACGATCGATATGACATATTTTTTATTGCTCTTAAGAAAACATTTCATTTGGCATCAAACACGACATACTTCTGACTTTTTTGCAAAAACAAAAGATGTAGCTCTATCCTAATTTTCAATTGACGGGAGGTACTATTGCTCTATATTTATCGGATCATTTTTTCACATTTTGAGGAGTAGAAAATATACTTGTGTACGGACTTCACATTAGTCTAGTTAGGAATATTTGTTTTTTACCTAGTTACTTATATGACATTGGCAACACTTTCCAACGCGCTACGGAAAACTGTTTTACCATGTTAAATGCTTATGTATACAAAGTGGTTGGTAGGAAATGATGAAAACATATAATGAAATGAACAAATGCTGCGCGTTTTATGCAAGCAAATAAGACAAAATGTCGCAATTACAGGATAAATATAAACATAATATTAATAACACGTCTATAAGTACACAATACTAAATTTAAAGGTAAAAATAAATCAAACAAACTCAAAAATGTGATATTTTAATTCTGAAGAAAACAATTAGTTACAAACTGGATAAAATTAAGTAGTTACATTACATCTGAACGTATACAACGAAATTGAAAATATATTAATAACGTTTGGATTGTTATTAAAGGGGAAGAATGCAACAATCATAGGTATACAATATTACTTTTTGGCTTATGCTGTATGTGTTATGGCCCAGTTGCATAAAACATTGTTAACTTTGATCACATTGTTAACTTTGATAAGGCTTATTTTCCAATGTATTTTTGATACGTATGCACATTGTGCAGTTGAGCATATAATCAGCTAACAACGTTTTATGGCCCTATGTATTTTAAAGATTTTTTATTAATTGGCAATAAAATAATTTTAAAATAGGTAATTTTAAACGTAATATATGAAAATGAAATGCAGATTAAAATCTGTACCGTTTTAAGGTGTAAGAAAATGAATTGCAAAAAATAACAGATTGAAACATACCATCTAAAAATATTGAATTGTCTTATTCCAAACATTAAGGCATGATTTTCCTGTAGGATTTTTGGTTTCTCCAATGAGTAACACATTTCTGGCTGGACTCGATGAAGAACAACTAACTAACGCGTATCTTTCTAATTTTGTACATGTACTTTTTATCGATTGTGATGTTCATATGTCTTGCTCAGCCTGACATTTTGTTAAATCTATTTACAAAATAAAATATATAAATTAACAATAAACATGGCTTAAAATCATTACACATACTTCGTTCTACGATGTCTTCCGATGCCATTTCTCCACTGCTCTCTACCGTGCTGTAGGTCTTCATTTAATTCTCTCTCTCTTATCTCTTCTTGGACTCCTGCTATACCCAACCTCTTCTAGATCTCCTTCTTTTCTTTTTGCCGAAAGGTGTCCACTGTAGTATTTGTTTTGGAAGCCTATAGTAATTTGAATGTCCATGATATCTCTTATTCTTTCGTTCCTTATCTTTTCTCTTCTTGACTTTCCTGTTGCCCTCCTCCAATAATCCATTTCCATAGCTAGGAGAATTAATTCAGCCTTTTTCTTTAAAGGTCACACATCGGATCTGTAGGTAACTATGCTTTTTATAATGGCCTTAACTTCCGACAGACGCTTTAAAGCTCACACAAAAATACATGAACTTTACTTATTTTCTGATGCTTGATTTTTATATATGTTACTTAGGGGACTATTTCAAACCTATATGTAAACAGCCAGACAAATGCTAAGAGCCAAACATCCCCCCAGACACATCTGTTTTGTAATAAATAACTTCGCAGTAAATATTTTTTTGATTTTTTAAAAAATAAATTTTTATTTAGCAGAATGTTTTTTGTGTCTGGGGGATGTTTGGCCCTTAGAATTTGTCTGGCTGTGTACATATAGGTTTGAAATAGTCCCCTAAGTAACATATATAAAAATCAAGCATCAGAAAATAAGTAAAGTTCATGTATTTTTGTGTGAGCTTTAAAGCGTCTGTCTGAAGTTAAGGCCGAGCGGAAGTGTCTGGGAGTGTTGAATATTATTTTCTACTAATATTCTATAAGCAATACATAAAAATCAGCTTTCAGAATTTAAGTGAAGTAAGTCCAATTTTTGTTTACCTTTCGCACCTGGTACCTGTAAATTGGCCGTCTACCCAACTTAGCAGGTATGCGTGCGTTCAATGTACATAGGAATACTACCCTATTACACACATTTCATCTTTGAGAAAATAAGTTACGCCTGGCGGCCCTGGGATCTTGGACTAAAATAACTAATTTACGCAATAAGGTTGATAATTTGGAGAAAGTGGTGAGATTGGAAAATTACTTTCACCTTTCAGTTATTTCAATATTTGTCATAATAGTTACAGAACGAAAAGAAAGTGGTACAAATGTACAAAATCAAGTACGAAGAAACACATACAAAACTGAAGAAAGCGTCAGAAAAAAAAATCAATTTGGGATGTCAATAAAATAATAGATGATCAACAGCAACTCAAATTTTATACAGGATTTTACAATCAGACGTATTTCCAAAATTTTATAAAGTTTATTAAACCCGGATATGATATTGCTGTAAAAACTCAGAGAATAAATGTGACAAGACCGAAAAAATTAACATTCACGCAATAACTTATATTTGTTTTAAGCAGATTGCAAGTGTGTCTTCCCGAGATAGATTTTCCGTATCACAAGCAACTGTTAGTAAAATATGGAACTTCTGGATTGATTTTTTATGTTCGTAGTTAACACAAGTACCGATGTGGCCTAGTAAAGATACTGTGCAGAAATATTTACCAAAGAGTATAAAAGAAAAATATCCACGTACTCGAATAACATTGGACTGCACAGAAATATTCATTGAAATGCCATCAGATTTTCGTGTACAATCTGCAACTTATTCCAATTATAAGAACCATAACACTGAAAAAGGATTGCTTAGAATTTCTCCAAATGAGATTATCACTTTTGTATCCGATTTGTATGCTGGGCGTACCAGCGATAAAGAAATATTTGTTAAGTGTAGCTTGCTTGAACTTTTGGAAGAAAATGATGATGTGATGGCAGATCAGGGATTTTTTATTCGTGAAGTATTAGAAAAAAATATATTAATTTAAATATACCACCATTTTTAAATGGACTAAACCACCTATGTGAGCAAGAATGATAGTAACAAAAAGTATTGCAAATGAACGTATAGTAGTCGAAAGAGTTATAAAATATGTTAAATCTTTTCAAATTTTAAAACATATTTGCTCAAATTCTGTCTACAAAATTAAATAGTGTTGGAAAACTTGCAGTTTACTTGTTAAGTTTATAGGTGAACCTGTAATGGATAGATAATGAATAATAAAGATATGGATTTGTAACATGAAAGTATATTTATTGTATCTATAAACATAAATTGTATATAAATTATTTATATTATTGCTATCATAGTCTCACATGCTCAAGCAGGTACAATTATATAAACACTAGAATTAAATAACATAACATAAAAGATATTCTTGTATAAACAAAATAAAAAAGGTATTCTCCTAAAACAACTAACGCTGAGGTTAACATTCTTAAACACTATTTACATAAAATTCAAAAAGAGAAAAACGAAATATGTACTATCCTAAAAATATACTACTTACAATCACAGTCTTATAAGAGAATTATTATTATTATTATCATCGGAATATTTTTTTCGCAAATAAGGGAACACAATTCTTTGTATATTTTCGTCAGTGCTGTGTACATGCTTTTACAAAAACTAATATCTATGTATACTCAATATAGATTTCTTTGGATTGTTTAAAATATACTACAAAATCACACCATGTTGCACCTGTAACCAACATTTGCCCCTGAATTTGGTAATGGTAATTGATTTTTTTTTTAAATTCATAATTACTGCCTATCTTCGCACAGCAGCAAGGATATTTTTTGGATGCCATTTCATGCTTGAAACATATTTTATTTCCAATACTTCAAACTTTTTATGTTCCGAATTATCTAAAATATATCCATCTGGTGAAGCACCTAAATGTGGTGCGAGTGGATGGATAACTAAACCCGATGAATATACATTCATTATCTTTTCCTGGTTTATTTTATATTGGCAGTACAGATGTTTAACATGTACTTCATTTTCAATTCCTGCACGAACTGTTGGCAAGTGCTGAATATTTCTTCCCTTCAATATAGTATTTAAAAATTTGAAGTCTATGTGTTTCCGTCTTTTACACACTGTTCCAAAATTGCTGCTGGTAAATCTGATTTTTCTTGCTTCTTTCCATAGCATGCTCCGACTTTGTTGCCTTGTTAGGGATTCTATTTCTTTAGAGCGAATATAATATGTATGTCTATGTATTAGATGGATTCTAATTTGAAATTTTTACACATTGTGATATAAGTATACTCGTAATAATATTACACTAAACCTAGACTTTAGGCTTCTATATTAAATAAATTACTGACTAACAAATGAGTATGTAACAGCCGTCTAGACGATAATTCAAAACATCACATTTACCCATGGACAGAGAAGCATGTAACTATTTAGTTACATAATCGTTTAGATAAGCAAGAGGTTTGACGGTACGCCGTGGTCGAGAGCTTTCTTTTGGCTTCCAAAAGTGTTTGGGCTTTCTCAGAATCACAACGTGATTCAGGAGACGGAGGAAGAGACCTTGCGATCGTAGGGAGAGACTCTTCAACTGCAGAAACCTCCTCCTGTTCTTGTAGTTGGTCCGTAGTGATTTATTGGTTTTGAAAGTCTGGATCACGACTAGGCGGTTGATGAGGTGAAGAGAAGAGTTTCCTCTAGGAGCCAGTTCTCTCAAAGAAACTATGGATTCATGACCATCTTTTCTACAAATTATCGCATACTGAGGGTTTGCTTCTAATAATTCCACTTCTTCTACCAGATCGTCGTATTTACTGGCACGAACATTCCGTTTCGCGAGCACTGGTCCAAGGGCTAGCCACGAGGGAAGAGTGACTCCGTTCGCCGTTCGTCTGGGATCAACGAAGAAGCGTTGATGGGGTGTACATTTAGTCGCAGTGCACAACAGAGATCTAATTGAGTGAACGGATTCTTTTTAAACGTCTTCCCAATCCTGAGTTCGAAGAGTCTTTGTTTTGAGAGCCAAAATAATGGTTTTCCATAAAGTTCCATTTAGACATTCAACCTGACCATTTCCCTGTGGATTGTATGGAGAGGTTCGACTAGTAGCAATTCCATTCGCAGTTAAGAAAATTTTTACCTCTTGCGACATAAAAGAAGTTCCATGGTCGGAGTGTATATATGCAGGTGTTCCAAAAATGCAAAAGAGGTCCTTTAAGCATTCAATCACAGTCGCAGAAGAAATATCTCGACAAGCATAAGCGAACGAAAAGCGGGAAAATTCGTCAATTATGGTAAGTACACATTCCTGAACTTCGAAGGAAGCGGCCTCTTAAAATCAACGTTAAGGCGTTCGAATGGGGATGTAGCTTTAATAAGAGTTCCTCTAATTTTCAAATATTTAGGTTTAATTTCAGCACAGATGGAACAGTTTGCTGTGAATTTTCTGACGAGGGAATATGGAAGATTTTTACTTCTTAACCAATGAAACATACGCGTTATACCAGGGTGACATAATGATTGATGAAGCTTATGTAATTCAGTGTAATTGGTGGCATTGCAAATACGGGATAAGGCGTCGGCTTTTACATTATCTTTCCCTGGTCTGTAGATGATATCATAAGAAAATGGGGCCAATTCTAATCACCAACGGATTATCTTCTCGTTTTTTATCTTACTGGCATGTTTTCTATTGAATATAAAGGACAATGCTTCTTGGTCAGTAATAAGATGGAAGTGTTTCCCAAGAAGGAAGGCTTTCCAATTTCTTAAGGATTCCACGATTGCTGATGCCTCTTTTTCAATAGAAGAGTGTCCTTTCTCAGACTTGTTAAATGATTTTAAAAAGAATGCTGCGGAGCGACCGTCTTGACTCAACGTAGCAGCTAGAGCCATATCAGAAGCGTCAGTTTCTACCACCAGAGGAGAAATATAATTTACAGTTGTAACCATAGAGTTAGCTATATCTTTCTTGAGATTCTCAAATTCAGTGGCAGCTTCAGGAGTCAATGGAAACGAATGACAGCTAGTGAGTTTCTTAATTTTATCAGAAAAACGTGGTATCCACTTCGAATAGTGGGCAAAAAACCCTTGGGCTCTTTTAAGAGAAGAGGAATCCTGAGGGAGCGGCATATTTAATAAAGGAGCGTGTAGAGTAGGATCAGGCTTGATAGAGTTGTGCGAAACAAGTTGCGCTAGTAGGTGAATGGAGATGAAGTCGAATTTGTTTTTCGTTTCATTGATTTCAATACCCAGTTTAGTAAGAGTTAACAAGAGCTTGTTTAAGTTTTGGTCGTGATTGTTCTTATCGATTCCACAAACAGTTATATCATTTAGGTATGCATACACTCCCGTCAGTTTTTCAACAGAGATTATTTTATCAATCACGCGTTGAAAACAGGCTACCCCATTTGTCACGCCAAAAGGTATTGTGGTGAACTAATACAGGTTGCCTTTCGCTTCGAAAGCTGTGAATATCTTGTCCTCATCACAGATACGTATTTGATGGTAAGCGTTTCTTAAATCTATAGTGCTAAAATGCTTATAGCTTGCAATCGTTCGAACAAGGTTATCTACGTTTGGTAAGGGGTAAGCGTCTAGAAGTGTAAACTTGTTAATGGTTTAGGAGTAATCGATCACAACACGTTTTTTTGCGGTTTTCATTCTCAATGACAAGCACTTAAGCTCTCAAAGGGGAATTACTTGGTTCAATAATACCTTCAGAAAGTAAACGATCGACTTGTTTTGATGAAGTTATTGTCAGCGTCACTGTATCGACGAGATTTAGTAGCTACCGGTCGATAGTCTTTAGACAAGCGGCTAAAAAGACGGGGTGGCTCGACTTTTGCGATGGATGAGCAAATAGTTAGAGAAGACTTTTTTCCACCAAAATCCAACGATATATTTGTATGTTTCTTCAATATATCGTGGCCGATCAAGACATCTGAGCAGAGTTCTTTCAAAACAATAAGTTTACTATTGTCATAGCTGTGTTCAGCGATTTCCAACTTAACTGTTACATATCCTTCAACTTTCGTCCACAAAGACGTATATGCCATAGAAACGCGTCCTTCAGTTGGAGTTATGGTAATATGGTAATACCATGTTTGCTTGTAAAGTAAAAGCTGATAAAACTGCCTGAACTCCCCGAATCCACCAAACAATTAGAAAGTATTCCATTGACTGCTGCTTTACTCGTTTTAATTGTTGTAAAATTCCTTCACCCATGGAAGCGATAATTGCCGCAGAGACGGATTTCGACTTCATTCTTTTTTATTTACCACAGGCTCGCGCATAGTGGCCTACAATTTTACAAATACCGCACTGCTCATTTCTAGCAGGACACGAAGATCGCGGATGACGGCTGTACCCACAAAAATAACTTTTGAGTTTGTCCGATTTCATCCCCGCACATACAACGCTTGTTTCGCTTGAACAGATTTCTTCGTCTTGAACTGAATTGAGGTCCTCTTGAGGGGATCCACTCTTATTTGTACTGGCAGACGAATAATTACGAGTACTTTGAGAATAGTCTTCAGCTTGTTTATGAGCCATTTTTAATGCCACAGCACGTTTATTAGCTTCATCTAAATCGAGAGTAGTTTCCTCAAGTAGATGTTGACGAAGTTGAGGAAATAGTAAACCATTAATAAATGCATCACGAATATACTCATTCATTTCGATGTTGTTCGGCGGTAACAGCAGTAAAGTTACAATCTTTACTCATTTCTTTTAAGGTATGAACGTACTGATCAATGCTTTCCCCCGATTATTGTTTACGAACGGCGAGCAAATGGCGTGCAAACATTTCGCTTTTCTTTTTGACATAAGTCGCTTTAAGAACATTGACAGCGTTCTCGTAGGTCGTACTCTCACTAATCAACTCGTAAACATTAAATGAAAGGAAATTTGTTAGGATCTATAGTTTATCGGTTTCCTTCAAATTTTTGAGTGAACAGGCCAGGGTTGGGATTCTGTAACTCGTCCGTTATCAAACGGTACCGTTATCACTATGGTTACATAGAAAATGACATTTTATTTGAAAACTATGACGTAAGTATGCCAATCACCTTATACAAAATAAGTTGCTATAGTGATAACGGCACCTTTTGATAACGGACGAGTTACAGAATCCTACCCCAGGAAATTTTCAATTGTAGCCATCAAATGAGTAAACTCCTTGTCCGCAGTGGGTGAGTCAGGACTTGAGTCAAATCGATCAGGTTTTAAATATTTGTCCATATTGATGAATTACTTAAGTCAATAAAATTGTGATATAAGTATACTCGTAATAATATTACACTAGACCTAGACTTTAGGCTTTTATTGACTTAATAACTTGACTATACAGAATGACAGCAAAGCCGATATTAAATAAATTACTGACTAACAAATGAGTATGTAACAGCCGTCTAGAGTCTGGACGATAATTCAAAACACCACACATTCTTCATTGTTTGGTATTAAAAATGTATGTTCTGTAACATTCTGTAAATTATCACATATTGAGTCCATATTGGTTTTAATTTGTACTTTTATATTATTTTCTGTCACGCTAAATGATCAAGTCTCACTGCCCTGTTTCATTTTCTCTTTTATTATACTATTGACATTGTGGAATTGTGGTATATAATTATTGTCACACAGAACATCAGATAACATCGGCAAAATATTTTTGGCTTTATTGGCATTTGAATAATTAACTAATGTTTCTTTTAATACTGGTATATTACTTATTTCATGTGTTTTCCTGTGCCTGTTTTCTATATTCCTGTATACAGTTGTTCCTTTTTCTTCATTAATGTGAATGTGCTTAATGAATTTTAATTTTTCAAAACATGTTTGTTTAGTTTCTTCTGTGATGTTCCCCACATTCTTGGTCGAGAAGTATAAGATAACTCGTTAGGAATTGTTTGTAATCCTTGGCGTGTGAAATCTAATATTTCCCATAGAATGGAAAACACATGTTTGCATACACTATATCCTGCTCCTGCAACATAAGTGCATGTTGTGGAAACAATATTTTCACCGTGTTCATTTAACAATTTCATATATACATCATAAAACTTGGCTCGCATTGAAGCTTCAACTTTTCCTTTTATGTCTATATTTTTTGTTGTATATAAATATATCTGTATTATTTTGAGCTTTCAACATTTTATAACCCGCTTGTACTCCTTTCTTATTTATATCTCTCTTATAATTTAAAATATGAGTTTCTTTTAAGAAACTAAAATGGTTCATTTCCCACGCCATTCTGAAATAGTATTGAAGCTTTAGAAAGAAAAATAAATTTTGAATTTAATAAACACACTTATTTTTCAAATTAAAGATTTCATATCCACTTCAAACTGGCGGTAATAAAACTGTCACAATTTATGCGCGTATGCGTCACCGTTCGCGTCATAAACATAGATCTTATAGTGCTTTACATACTAGATGTAAGAACAGGGGAACGCTTAGGATTGAGAGAGATAGCTATATTAAGCATTGATTTTCCGCGCATCACCGCTGCGCACGTCTAGCTGAAACTACCGACGTTCGAGTATGATTTCCAATTTGAATCACTTTTGAATTAATAAATATTTTCAGTTATATGCCAAAGGAACGAATGTGCAAATTTAGCGATTTTAAGTTTAATGTTTAATACACGAATGTGTTGCTTGGTTAGTATACTTTTATTTGCCAAATTCACGAATATTTTATAAGTTTATAAATTTATAAAACTTTAATCGCGAAATTATATAGTTCTAAAATGTAATTATACTAAAAATACGAATGTACCACATTCAAGTTATTTTGGAGTAAAACTATAGCAAACTAATTTACTGTGATGCACGAATGTTGCCAAAATAATTTTATATAAGAGTTCCAACCGTTTGAACATTAAAATGCATTTTACTCAAAACTAGTAAAATACACATTCGTTCATTTGGCATATTTTATACCTACCGAATGATGGTAACGATATTGGGGATTAAATATGCACAATATATTATAAAATATTTTAATCATTTTTAAATTGTACAGTTTTTTACATTTCTGTCTTATTCTTGTCTTATAAACTATATTCAAGCATAAATTTAATTCTGTAATTGCTAATATACAAACATAACTTACCGAAAAAAAGGAAATATGAATTCGCTCATTAAACAATTTTGTTCTCAACTCACTAACACAAACAACTTGTTGCTTTCAAACAAAAAGACAAAATGGCTGTTGCCGGCCGGGGCGCGGTTATGTGGAGGAGACGACCGTTCCAGCAATGCGCAAACTATATGCGCAGTAAATAGTTGCTTAATAGTGTTATCTTCGTTCCTCTTACGGTGTTGTATATATCTTTCTTGCTTAATCCTAAGCGTTCCCTTCGTTTGTACGTAAAAGCATATGTTTGCTTACATCTAGTAAGTTACTATAAGATATGGTCATAAACGAGTTAGTACTGCCAACATAATTGGAAAAATTAAAAAAAAAAACAATTTGTCACCCTGGCATGCTTTTTTCATTTCAGAAATTTACCGACGGAGGCACTATAGATAGTAATATGGTCTATAAGTGAAGGTCCCCTTCATCTCTACAACTTGTATTTGAATTATTTTCTTGTATTTCCAATAATTAAGAAAATAATCGAGGTGTCCCGTATCCGTATATATATATATATATATATATATATATATATATATATATATATATATATATATATATATATATATATATATATATATATATATATATATATATATATATATATATATATATATCGTTGGTTCGGAAGAAGACTGTCACAAATCAAAATATATAATTTTTTGTTTTTTTATACAGAATATGTCTAAAAGATGTATATTTATTGGAGGAAAAGTGTTACAAATTAAACTCGACTATTAACCACTAGGTGGTGTTTGTGACTCTTTGCTTTTGCCAAACTGTTGCGCATGATTTTCTAGAACAACGTCATAAGTTAGTTGTGTCTCTAGTGTTGTACTGGTAACATCGCTTTTTTCTTAGGAAAAGAGTCACAATTTGTGTTGTGCTGTTAATTTGTTCGTTTATTTAGAGGAATATTGTCACATTTAGAGTTGTGTCTCTACTGTTGATAAGGTAAGGCAACTATTAATCAAGAAAAGAGTCATAATTTGATATATGCTGTTGTTTTGTTGGTTTATTTTGTGAAATATTGTCACATTTAGAGTTGGGACAGTATTCTCTAAATATTTTATTGATTATTGAATTTTCTTCAAAGTTTTATTTCGAGATGTGCTTGTTTTCACTGGAAATTTATTTCAATTGTTTATTATTGTCATAATATATTTCTAGATGTGCCATTATCGTCCAAAAAATATTTAATATTTTTATATTATGACTTTTAGCTCTACTTAAAAACTGTATTCCGGTAAATTTTTTAAATGGCTAATATAATTTTGTATTGGTTTTAGTTGTGTAAACAATGAGTCATAGCAAACGGACAAACTTAATTTTACAACTCGCCAAAGAACAGCAAGGGACGATTATTCAAAAGGATGTAAGTTGCGAGGTTTCAGAAAATGCGGTTGTAAATATAAATACCGATATTCCTGCAGATATCGATGTTTTCGTAGATACTAAAGTGCCTAAAGAAAGTTAGTCTGTTCGCTGTTGTTTTATTTAAAAATTTTGAATATAAAGCTGAGATTTTTTTAGATATTATAAGCCAAACTATTTGTGCAAATATCGAAGGAGCAAATATAAATGTCGATTTACCTTCAGGCAATGGGGTGTCTGTAGGTTCTAACGTGCATGAAGAAGGTTAGACTGTTCTCTGTTGCTTAAAACAAAAATGTAGATTTTAAAACAGATTATTTTTTTAGAAATTATGAGCCAAATATCTGTAAATACCTTGAGTGCTCATGTAATTAACGATTTTCCTTCAGGTATTGGGATGTCTGTAGGTGCTTATGTTCCTGAAGAAGGTAACTCTATTTCGTATTGATTCAAATATAAATTAAGATTTTGAAGCTGAGATTTATTTTTTTAGTAATTATGAACCACAATTCATGGCAATTAATAAATATGAATGATGCAAGACCGATAGAACTAAATCTTCCCTTCGGTAATAAAAAAGATGCATTCCAAACCTTAGGTAATAAGTATTAAATTTAATTCAACTATGATCAGTCGTAGATGCACTATAAGCATAATAAATGTGATATTTCAGATACTGATGTCTCCAATTTTGTACCTGAGAAACCCTTGAAGGAAAAGGACAGTAATTTAGATAGTGAAGAAAGCTTGTCAGACCCGTATAGTTCCGATGATTCAGTCGCTGATTCTCTCTTTACCACAGATGGCTCGTGTTCGTCTTCTTCAACGGATTCTGACAACAATGAAGTGGTCAGAGAAACAAACAATGATGCTAGCAATAAACGACGTTTAGTACAACATCCCTCTTTAGTAGAAAAGACAGTCAGAAAACGACAACGTGATCAAGATAAATGGCAAAAGAATAAAGCAAAACGTCTGAGAAATAGAGGTTTAAGTTACAAATCAATACGGTTGATTACAAAAGATGACGGCACTAAAGAAAAGGTACAGATTATACGAAATGCCAAGAAATTATTACCACCTTGCAATGATAAGTGCCGATTAAAATGCTCTATTAAATTATCAGAAGAATGTAGGCAAAAAATTTTTAACGAATATTGGGATATGGCAAACCTTCAAAGGCAGCGAGATTTCATATCGACTTGCATTGAACCAGTAAATCCGAAATATAGGTATGAGAAGGCTGACAGCTGTCGTCGACTGAACAACGCATTTTATTTTCATTCTGATGGCCAAAAAATTCGCGTATGTAAACAATTTTTTATGTCTACTTTAAGTATAAATAGTAGAATCATAAGAACTGTAATCGAAAAACAAGAATCTCTAACTAAAGGAATTATTGAACCTGAATTAAGAGGAAAGCATGGTAATCATGCGAAAGTCTCTGATGATATTAAAATAGGTGTCCGAAACCACATTAAGTCAATACCGCGAATAGAAAGTCACTATTGTAGGTCTCAGACTAGTAAAGAGTATATAGAAGGAGGAAAGTCAGTTGCCGAATTATATAGAGACTATAAGCTGTCGTGCGAAGAAGAAAACTCTGCGTACGCGAATTATGCAATGTATTACTCTATCTTTAACAACGAGTTCAATATTGGTTTTTTTAATCCCAAAAAGGACCAGTGTGAGCTTTGCTTGGCTCACACAAATGCTAATGAAGAAGAAAAGCTGCAACTAAAAGGAAAATATGATACTCATATACGAGAGAAAGACCTCTCTCGTGTAGAAAAAGAGAAAGACAAACAATCTAATTGTGTAGTCGCTGTTTACGATTTACAAGCTGTACTGCCTTGCCCTGTAGGGGCCGCTTCCTCGTTTTATTACGTATCTAAATTAAATGTTTTTAATTTAACAATGTTCGTATTGAAGACTAATGAAGTTCGCTGCTACCTTTGGCATGAAGGACAGGCCAACAGAGGGGCAAACGAAATCGGTACCTGCGTTTGGCGTTATTTAAAGAGTTTAGAAGACAAGAAACAGAACGAAAAAATTGATGTTGTTTTCTATTCTGACAATTGTGCCGGACAAAACAAAAATAAATTTATTCTTGCACTTTACACTTATGCGGTTTCTAAATTAGAGTATATAAATTCTATTACTCATAAATTCCTCATAACCGGACACACTCAGAATGAGGGTGATAGTGCGCACTCCATCATTGAAAGAACAATAACTAAATTTAAAAAATCTGCTCCTATTTATGTTCCGGAACAGTATGTAACGCTCATAAGACAGGCGAAGAAAACTGGGAAACCGTATATAGTTGAAGAACTATGTTACGAAGATATCGTTGATCTCAAGGATCTAGCTGCACAGATTGGCATCAGCGCTGTACAACGTAACATGAAAATGACAGAAGTAAAAGTTCTAATGGTGAAGAATGATGCGATTGGAGAAATTTTTTATAAAAATTCTTATGAAGAACAAAATTATTCCAGCGTTAATTTTTTACGAAGCACAAGAAGTGAAAAAACTGATGTTAATTCCATAAATTTAAATAAAGCCTATAATACTAAAACAGGCATCACAGAAACTAAAAAACAAGGAATAATTTCTTTAGTACAGAAAAACGTTGTGCCTCGGTATTACTATGATTTTTATAAAAATTTATAGTATTTTTACTCAAATTGTAATGCTATAATCATTGATTATTGATTATTTCAGTTCCTAAAATAGAATGTTCTTTATTTTTATAATATTTCTTACTATAGATGTACCTTCTGTAAAATAAAAAGTCAATAAAGTCAGTTTCTTTGTAATATTGTATATTCTAATTCCAATTTCCTTATAAAGATCCTTAATTAATTTTCAAAAATTACAATAAATTTTCGGACAAAACTGTCACAACTCTAAATTGGGGGTGGAAATAGGGTGGTTTGTGCAAAATCCATATTGATAAATTAACTAGTAAAATAACAAATTTTCTTTCACAAAACGGCTTGTCTCTATCACATTTCAGTGTTGAGTTAGATTAAGATATAATTTTATAGAATTTTAAATTGCGTCTCTCCAATATTTGTGATTTTTTACTTATGCCGGTCTTCTTCCGAGCCAACGATATATTCATAGCATATTCAATATCTGGAGTTACAAAACATACAAAATGAATTTTGTTTACTGATTTACATACAGAATTTTATATTCTACAATTTTTATTTGAAGATTTGTTTTCTAAAATAATTTGGAGAGGAACGGAGAACGGTTTTCCCATGTTAAATGCCTATATACCGGTATATATATATATATATATATATATATATATATATATATATATATATATATATATATATATATATATATATATATATATATATATATATATATATATGTTGTTATATTGGGAAAAGAAAGATGTGATTGCCAAAAATACTAATCTTTATTGAGAGAAATTGCACACACACACAACTACTACGTGACTGACGCCATTCAACATAAAAAGCGCGGCAACTACTACAAGGCGTCGCGTCACTAGGGTTCCTTTATAACCAGGGTATGGCCATGGGCCAAGATTGCCGCCATTGACGGTAATTCATTTCCTTATTTATTTGTAATAAATGTGATATTATATTATAAAAGAATATTAAATTATCACACTGTGAATTTATAAAGGTAATAAAAATTCATTAATTTAAGAGATACACAATTATTATTAATATTTACATTTAGAGGTTATGTAGAATATATGACATGGGTTGTTATTATCACATCCAATTTAATATCTGTAGTTCTTATTTACATAATAATTGTATATTCTAAACTTACCTTTTAGAAATTTAAATGATTGTGCTTAATATTGGTAATTTTTAGTTGTTTTCAGTGACAGTAATCGTGGTGGGTATCTTAACAAACTACACAAGTAAATAAGATAAAATATATTACTTACACTTTAAATTCATATTAAAATGATAATTAAATGTGTTTTTCATTAAAATAAAACAAATAGCCACGAAAATACATAATACTTTGCGCAAGAACAACACATATAACAGATGTCCCGGTAATGGCGGACGAAACGTGAGCCACGCCATGGCCATACCCTGGTTATAAAGGTACCCTACGCGTCACATACTACAATAGTCATCTAGCGAGAGTTTTACAAAACAAATATACTATTCGTTCTACAAACATAATTTTCAACACAAAGTATTTTATGCCAACACTTCCCCTTGTTGGGAATTATTTTGTACAACATATGAATAAATATTACAATGTTTATATAAATATTAATCCTAATTTTTCAGCATTACCTTTAGTTTTGGGACCCGACAATGTTTTGGTAAAGATGTCCGCTATGTTATCTTCTGACGGTACATAATTAAAATTAATGTCACCATTTTTAACCATTTCTTTAAGGAAATGGACATCAATATCCGTATGTTTCGTTCTTTCGGAACTACAATTGTTTTTGGTTAACGATATAGCGCCTTGATTGTCACAATTCACAACACATGGGGTAGTCATAAGTTCAATACAGTTTATTTCATTTATAAATGTTTTTAACCACAGTACCTCCTTTGATACCTCTTTCATTGCTATTAATTCTGCTTCCACAGTTGACAGTGCAACTCTCTGTTGCTTCTTGCACTTCCAAATAACTGCAGCGTTTGACATGAGTATTACAAATCCTGAAATCGATTTGCGATATGATGGGTCGTTGCCCCAGTCTGCATCAACATAAATCTTGATAGGCTGGGATGTTTTATTATAACACATACTGTATTCTTCAGTTTTCTTGATGTACTTTAATACATGCAATAAATCTCTCCAGTTCTTCTGTGTTGGTGATGTACAAGATTGACTTAGTTTGCAAGTAGCGAATGCTAGATCTGGTCTTGTATTATTAGACAAGTACAATAAATTTCCTATAGCCTTCCTATATAATTTTTCATCACATAATTCTGTGTTACCATCAGTAACTAGCTTCCCCTGCATTTGTAATGGGGTAGAAACTCCCTTAGCATTCGTCATGCCAAAATCTGACAAAAATTTCTGGGTAAATAATTTTTGATTAACTATTAACGTATCTGGCGATGCTTTGTATACATTCAAAGATAAAAATTGAGATATGTTACCAAGCATTCTTATCTCTAAACGTTCTGCTAAATACGATTTGAAATGATTGATTTGTACCTCATTTCCCCAGATTCCTATATCATCAACGTATATAGCTAATACGATAGTTTTCTCTGCATTTAAATATACACACGGATCACTAATGAATGGCTTGAGTTTGTAATCCCTTAAAATTTTGTCGATAACTGATTTCCATTCTCGACCAGCTTGTTTGAGACCATAAATCCCTTTAAGTAGTTTACATACGTACTTTTCCCGGTCCTTTTCATGTTCTTCGAAATATAATGGTTGCTCCATGTATATTTCCTCTGATAAGTCACTATTTAAATATGCTGACAACACATCCACATGTTCTTGAGTCCAACCCTTTTCTAAAGCTATTGTCATAAGAATTCGTATAGACTTACGTTTCACTACAGGGCTAAAAATCTCCTGGAAGTCCACTCCCGGAATTTGCGAGAATCCTCTCGCCACTAGACTAGCTTTGAATCGATCTATCGATCCATCTTGGTTCCTTTTCACTTTCAATACCCATTTGCTTCCAATTATATTCTTATTGGCAGGCCTTTCAACTATCTTCCACGTGTTTTTCTTACTTAAATTTGAAATTTCTCTTTCCATAGCCTCTAGCCATTTGTCGGAATCTTCTCCACTTAAAGCTTCTTTAACATTTGGTTCATCTATGGTACCTTGTGAGAAATGACAGTCAATGCAATCATCACAATGCTGGCATGCTTCCTGTTGTTCTTTCCTGTTCCTAATTCTTTCTGACCTTCTAAGTATTACCTCAGGTTCTTCAATACAATTGTCGATTGAATTATCAGCCTCCATTAGGGTTTGATCGTAAACTGGGTTTACAATTTCTTCTTCTATAAGCATATTATTATCGTTTGTGAACAAATCCTCTTCCGTAGCATCATCGATTTCAACTTCAATGAAATTGTAGTTAATTTTCTTCTTATTTTTATTATCATTTTCTGTTCTTTCTTTGAATGGGAATTTGTTTTCTTCAAATGTGACGTTGTGACCAATAATTACTTTGTTTTTATCTATATGCCACAATCTGTAGCCTTTTACATGTTCATTAAAACCTAGGAAAACACACTCTTCAGCTTTTGCTCCGAATTTTCCATTATTCACATGAATCCATGCTTTACAACCAAATACTTTAATACGGTCATAGTCTTCAAACTTTAATTCTTCACCTTTCCACATTTCTAGCGGGATTTTGTTTTGGATAGCTGAATTTGGACACCTGTTTCTGATGTAGCATGCAGTATTAACTGCTTCAGCCCAAAATCGTTTTGGCATTCCACTTTGAATTAGCATGCAAGTGGCCATTTCAGTCAATGTCCGATTTTGCCTTTCGGCGATTCCATTTTGCTGCGGGCAATTAGGCACGGTTCTTCTATGAACAATTCCGCTTTTGTTTAAATACTCCTTAAATTTTGAACTAGTATACTCGCCACCGTTATCACTTTGCAAAGCTTTTATTTTTAGGTCTAAATTATTTTCTACTTCTACTTTATACTTGTGAAATTCGTCAAAAACTTCACTTTTCTTCTTTAAAAATCTAACTGTCAAATACCTGGAGTAATCGTCCGTGAACGTGAGTAGATAAAGAGTTCCACCGAGTGATGCTGGTTCTATCTTCCCCATGATGTCACTATGAATTAGCTCCAAGGGATGATTCGTCTGCCTCGAGCTTTGTTTCGGAAATCCTTTCTTCGTCATCTTGCCTCGTATGCAGGTTTCACAGTTGTCTTCCATCTTCACACACGTCTTCTTTTGTAAGACAGGAATCTTTTGGATCGCTTCTTCGTGAAGGTGACCTAGCCTTTGATGCCAGGTTGCAGCTGCTCGTAGTGCTGTAGCTTCGTACGGAAAATCGCTTTCTGGAACATTTTCCGTCATACTGACTGCACCTGTAACATTTCTAACATATTCGGTTTCAAGCACAAATAAGTTATCCGATTCAAAAGCTTTAAACACCACTTCATCATTGTCTACTGCCTCAGCGTAATTGTCACAAAATGTTACTTTAACACCTTTCTTAGTTAGCTTTCTAACAGAAATTAAATTAAGTTCAAGGTCAGGCACATATAAAACGTCATTAAATTGCATTGTGTAACCCCCACATTTTTCTGTAAATTTTACTAACACTGTACCTTTACCCTTCACTACAACTCTACCTTTTCCTAGTTTTACCGTACCAGTTATTGGTTGAAAGTTACTGATTATACTTCTTTCGGGCGTCATAAAGTCAGTAGCACCAGAGTCTAAGAACCACACATTCATTTCCTTCTTGGTTAATAGTCCGGCCGCACAAACGTAACTTTTGAACTTTACTTCATCCTGTTCACTTGCTCTTTCTTCTGATAAGGCGCAGGCTGTTGTTGGTTGGCTTCTGTTTATTTTATTCTTCTGAATTTCACGTTCCTGAGCTTCGGGGCAGTTACGAGCAATATGACCCCATTTCAAACAGGCATAACATTTTACTCGACGAAAATCACTTCCATCTGCACTTTCCACTTTAGGTTTGGAGCGTCCTCCATTGACTTTTCCTGCTAACTGCTACGTATTTCCATTTTTCACAATTTTCTTCTTCATTGATTGCTGTTTCTTGAATGCTGCAAATGCTGCTGCATCATCTTCTTTCTCTTCTTCTCGCATCATTCTAGATTCTTCTAAATAAAGCTTGTTCTTCACTTGTCTTGTGGTCAAATTCGGTGTGTACTCGACTGATCGTACGAACCCTTCATATTTCGGCAACGGTAGACTGGCAATCATCATCACAGCGCACTGATTGTCCGTAATATTGAAACCACCTTCTCTCAATCTTCTTACCATGTTCTGCATCTGTGCAGCGTACTCCGTCATGCTCATGTCATCTGGTTTCACATAAGCACCCCATTGTTTCAACATAGTGCAGAGGTGAATAGAGGAAATGCTTGTATGAATTTCATTTAATACATCCCAAATTTCTTTGGCTCGCTCGTACTGGCTTATATCTTCAATGTATTCTACGCTTACGTGTTTAAACAAATAAGCCTTTGCTTTTCTGTTAAGTCTAGCTTGCTCTAGGTTAAGTTCTTCTACATCATCATAACCTGGTTCAATTGCAGACCAACAATTCTTCTCTATAAGATCAGCTTCGGCTATTACTTTCCATTGATAATAGTTGTCCTTTGTGAGTTTCATCATTGTAGTCATCTTCTCTTCATCAGCCATACCTGCAGCTCGTCTTCGCCGGTATTACTTTTCTGTTTGACAGTCACACTTTTTAGTTTGCGTCTTCTGGGCCCATAACCTGTTGTTATATTGGGAAAAGAAAGATGTGATTGCCAAAAATACTAATCTTTATTGAGAGAAATTGCACACACACACAACTACTACGTGACTGACGCCATTCAACATAAAAAGCGCGGCAACTACTACAAGGCGTCGCGTCACTAGGGTTCCTTTATAACCAGGGTATGGCCATGGGCCAAGATTGCCGCCATTGACGGTAATTCATTTCCTTATTTATTTGTAATAAATGTGATATTATATTATAAAAGAATATTAAATTATCACACTGTGAATTTATAAAGGTAATAAAAATTCATTAATTTAAGAGATACACAATTATTATTAATATTTACATTTAGAGGTTATGTAGAATATATGACATGGGTTGTTATTATCACATCCAATTTAATATCTGTAGTTCTTATTTACATAATAATTGTATATTCTAAACTTACCTTTTAGAAATTTAAATGATTGTGCTTAATATTGGTAATTTTTAGTTGTTTTCAGTGACAGTAATCGTGGTGGGTATCTTAACAAACTACACAAGTAAATAAGATAAAATATATTACTTACACTTTAAATTCATATTAAAATGATAATTAAATGTGTTTTTCATTAAAATAAAACAAATAGCCACGAAAATACATAATACTTTGCGCAAGAACAACACATATAACAGATGTCCCGGTAATGGCGGACGAAACGTGAGCCACGCCATGGCCATACCCTGGTTATAAAGGTACCCTACGCGTCACATACTACAATAGTCATCTAGCGAGAGTATTACAAAACAAATATACTATTCGTTCTACAAACATAATTTTCAACACAAAGTATTTTATGCCAACAATATATATATATATATATATATATATATATATATATATATATATATATATATATATATATATATATATATATATATATATATATATATATATATATAATTTGAAACTTTAACATCCTTAATCTTAAAAATATTTAAAAAATATTTATTTCCAAAATTGAATTTAACTAAAACGGTTGTTACACAGTGACCGATTGTCTTTCAAAAAAAAAAGAAAAATGAAATTAAACAAGAAACGTGGGATGATCCCATTTATGTATAGCATGAGTATAAATGAACATCAAATTTTTGCAATACGGTAACTTTATTCATATACGAATATTTATAAAACAAATTGTATATTAGTAAATAATCAAATAATAACATTAATAGTATATTGTGTTATTAGGAGTAAAAGTGATACTTTGTGTGGCGAGCAAGAAAGTTTGCACGACGAGCGAAGCGAGTCGGACAATTGCATGCGAGGCATACAAAGACACTTTTATTCCGAATGACACATTAAATTTTTTTTTTCAAACGCACTACTTTTCTTTTTATTCGCTATTTCTATGTAGTTTCTATGGATATTTATTTATTTTATTTCTACGCCGGCGGAGTAGAAATAGCTAGTTTCTACGCCGCCGGAGTAGAAATAGCTAATTTCTACTCCGCCGGCGTAGAAATTTCCAGCGGCGTAGAAATGAAACTTCTACCTTGTCAAACAAGTCATAAATATGCCATTTCTACGCCGTTTGAAAAAAAATATTATTTTCATAATAAAATAATATTTATAGTTTTATTACAAAATATAATAAGGCTTCGAAAATGTTTTACATGATTTTTTAATTGCATTATTATGCGACGTGTTTATAAAAATATAAAAAATATTTAAATTTCTAATTTGTTGTTATTTATTTATATTTAACATTCACACGTGGCATACAGGGTGTTTAATTTAAGTGAGGCAATATCGTTATCTCGAGAACTATAAGAGATATAAGATTAAATTAGCAATCAATTTCTATATCATAAAACTCCTAAAATAAGCAAAGCTATTTTTTATTATTTTAAATTGGAACGTAACTTTTTTATTCGCCTATTCGAGTCAGTATTTTTTTCTGAATTCTACTATATCCATAAGTATTACCCTAATATTACCAAATATTTGAGAAAAATGCAAATGAAAATTATGCTAATTTAAGTTAAATCTTATTGTAAGAAGAGTGCTTTGAAAAAAAAAACAATTGAATATTTTGTTTCATATTAATTGTAGTTAACAAATATTTCGTATACTTTCTCAATGGTAAAATTCACGAAGAAAAGCTTGATATGTATGTAGATTATATTTCGTTTTCTTCATAGTACTCTTCTTACAATCAGATTTAAATTAAATCAGCATAATTTTCATTTGCATTTTTCTAAAATATTTTATATTAGCGTATTACATATATTAAATATATAAAAATAGCGTTCAAGTTTTGCTAAAACGCTCAAAATTCGAATACTTTTACTTTTGGAATTATCTAGAAGTGCTAAATTTTCAAACAAAATAAATAGACCAGAAAAGTTAGGTTAGAATTTGCCTTTGCCGCGAGTTCATAGTTTGAATTCCCTAGTATAGGTTTCATATAGGAGTTTAATTTTACAGACAAAAAAAAGATATTTTAAAAAAAAGAAATTAAGCAGCTCTTGCTAAGAATTCGATAGTTTGTTTATTGAGAAATATATTGCAACAGTTTAAACCTGTAAAAAAGGTAAAATAAGAAAATTATTAGAAATTAAAATGCTTGGTGCAAGCAAGGATACCGTATGTCGTAGACCCACGAGTAAATAGGACAGCACAATAGGAGATGAAGCATGCACGATCAAACTGAAACATACATTTAATGAATTTTGTAGTGTTGTATTATTATTTAAATAATTATAAACCGTGCAGAGTTCATAAGAATATTATTATACGAATATGGAGATAAAGGAACGGTCTAGATGCTACATATAATGCTTTGCATAAGAAATTTACTTTTATGAGATTTTTCGGCCTTTAAAATTGAGCAAAAATTTCCTGGGTAAGAAATACACGGGGATTGAAATTATGTTCTCAGCGTTATGAACTGAGTTTGAATTTCGCGCCTAAGTTTGACCGTTACACTTTTCTGGTCTATTAGAAAATGCACAACTAACTTATTGTGTAAATTAAGTTTTATACTACAGTGCCATCTATGATATAAATTGTAAAACAAACAACAAACTAATGAATTTTAACCCATTTTGTGTATGCCATCTAGTGGCAAAATAAGAACTATTTATTGTCCTACTTCATTGAAAACGCTATTTGGGCTAGTGTTATTTTATTTGATTATTGTTTGTGAACAGTAAGTCTTTGTTTTATTATTTCTATTTTACGTGTGCATTCGCTACATCAATACACAGGTATTGACCAAAATCCGATTTTTTGAAGACTACTTTCCGGTTTAAATCTGTTTCATCCTTAACCTGTTTTACACTTTCCTATTTAATGACTGAAAGTTTCCTGATTTTTTCTTCATTTACTCTATTTTCTACTTAAAATTCCTTGAAGAATTATTGGAATTTAAAAATTTAAATAATTCTCTTTATGAGAGGTGAAGATTATTTTCCAAGAACATTGTTATATTTATCTGCAAATAAACAAATTTTGAAACGTCCATGCACAAAATGGAAATAATAACATTGAAATTTAATCCTCAAACTTATCAGTAAGTAAAATAAAACCTGCCTAAATATTTTAATAATAGAATAAAACACTCTTGAAAACTGCGTTTTTAACATGTAAACAAGTACGTTTGATAATGACAGTACGTCAATCATCCGACATCTTGATTGATAACAGCGCCGCCACCAGTGATTTTATTCACGAATACGTGGGCTTTGTCTTGCAGTTTTAGTGAGAGTTTAAGAGTGTTTGCAATGACAATGTTCCATATATAACTTGGTTTTTAATTCTTCTCTTTTGCTAATTTTGCGTTATGTATTTCCAAAAGTATAAAAGCTTCATCATTCTTAAAGTATTTCACTGATATTTTACATTTCCAAACATTATACGGATGACGTGAACTTCTTTGTTTAAAAAACATATCAGAATGTTTGGATAGGTCACTTAAAGTACTGCATAAACTTTAGACAATAAAGTTCTTATGAAAATCTTTGATCATTTGTTTTCCTTGTACTTTTTTCTCAACAAACGCTTTTCCGAATTCATATTTGTTTTAAATTGTTGTTCGTGGATTTAATTACAGGTAGTAAATCAATGTAAGCATTTTTTGTAAAATAGTTGTATGATATCGTGACACTTTTCTAATATATAATGCAAAACTTTAACTTAAATGCAGTTTTATTTTAACGTTATGAGTTCTGAAAAAATATTTTCCTACGACCGTGCGTGAAAAGTATTTTTCACGTACTCCAATGTGTAAAGAGTCACTTTTTAAGCACTCGTGCGTGAAAAGAACTTTTCAGGGACTAGTGCTTGAAAAGTAAATAGGCGTTGTTAGGCTATTAAAGAATTGAGTAGAATAGTTTATTTTAACATTGAGAAGATACTAAATTATAAATATGTCATGAACATATCAATCAGAAATCATGTGAACAACTGAAATTGTTAACTACTTGCTTCCTTTAGGTAAAAGTTAAGTTTACTAGATCTTCAAAATCTTAACATAGGCAACAGTAAAATTCGATTAATTTACCTGTCAAGTGGATAATTAGGTAGTAAATAATAATGAAAGTAATAAAATTTATTAAGAATTATTAATATATGTACGCTGTAAATGAAACAAATGTAATATTATTTTAACAGATTGAGTACGAATCTAATTTCTAAGAAAATTAATATTTTTTGACATATATTCTAACCTACCCTAATTTTTAATATTAATTTTAAATGTACAATGAGGCGCGGGCAAACTCGTGACTTGGATAAGTGCTTGTAGGACCCCACAAGGGTGCCAAGTATGCAGCTTGTATACTTTACCTGTGTTGCCAAATCAATTTAAGCGTGAAATTAATAAATAAAATTGTAAAACTAGTTATTATTAATGAATGTCATGTGGTTTTATTTTCTGACATATTAAACATAATTTTTAAATTAATTTATATACAAATAGAGCATTCAACATGAATTGATGGTTTGCTCTAATTTAACGCACCAAGAAATCTTTGTATCGTAGATGGCAGCACTAATCGCTCTATTTTTATATAAAATATTTTAAGAATTAAGTTTATGTGTTAGAAAATAAAACAATATGATGTTCATTAATAATAACAAGTTTTACAATTTTATTTATTAATTTTACGTTTACATTGCTTTGGCAACACAGGCAAGTTACACATGCAACCTTGTGGGGCCCTACAAGCAGTTGTCAAAATCACGTGTCTGCCCGCGCCTCATTTGTACAATTATAGAAGACTAATCCATGTCTGTCTGAGATTCTTCCAAGTGTTTAAGTTACATTTTGTACAGTATTATGAGAAAGATCACTAACAGTATTTGAGGATGCTGGATGCCTGTACCTCAATATTGAGAAACATCACTAACATTTCGGTTGTAGGAAAAATGTTATATGCAATACGTGTGAAAATAGTGTTTTTTGTCTCAATCTAAAACATCGCACTCGATCAAAAAAGTACTACTTTACACACTTGTTGCATAAATAACTATTACTAGTTCATGAAAATTATGTTTCAGGCAATTATCAAGTTAAAAGAATTTTTGTGTGCATCTGTTGTATTTGTGAAACTAATCTTCACTACTTAATCAATTAATTAATCAAGAAGCAATCATGGAGAACAGCACGGATATCATGGAACATTCGACAACTATAACTAATTATCAAAATTTAGAAGAAATTAAAGAAGAACCGCTACAAGAAGCTTCCCTGGATCGTGAAATGTATGAAAATGTTTTGCAACGTGTAAAAAAGGAAGAATGTATTTCTGATGATGATAACCAGATTGATAAAGCATGTGACAACCAGATTACTGTAAAAAATGATATTTGGAAATCTAAAAATACTAATTCAAGTGGTTTTTACTGTGTCGTATGTAAGAGTTTTACGCAGAATGCAAGCTTGAGAAAACATATGAAGATACACAAAGGAATTAAAGAATTTGAATGTGCTACATGTAGTAAATCATTTTGGATAAATCTAATTTAATAGCCCATGTGAAAACAGTTTACACAAAAAAGTCATCTATCCACACATATAAAAAGTCACAATGGAATAAAAGACTATCAGTGTCTAACATGCAATAAATCATTTACACAAAATTGTAATTTAAAACAACATATGAAATATCATAGTGGAATAAAAGACTATAAGTGTGAAATATGCAAAAAATCATTTTCAACTAAATCTTATTTAATATTCCATATGGACACTCATAGCGGAATAAAATACTATAAGTGTGAAATATGCAATAAGCGATTTACAGCTAATTGGAATTTATCCAGACATATGTTAATTCATAACGATATGAAAAACTATAAATGTGATATATGTAATAAACTATTTAGACATAGTTTTTCTCGAGCTAGACATATGAAAATTCATAGTGAAATAAAAAAACTAAATGCTAAATAAACATAGATTTTTCTCACTTGAGTTTCATATCATTGATTTCTGAACCACAAAATAACAAGTAATTGTATATTTCTAGGCCTGGCGGACCTAAGCACAAAAAATGATATTTATTTATTATTATTGCAAACGTGAAATAAATTGTAAAATTGTCAGCCATAGGGATTCGAACCCTAGACACCTACCTTGCCAGGATAGTGCTCTACTAACTAAGCTATTGGCTGCTCTCCTCTCGATGGCTGAACAATTTTTCACTTTTTTAAAGTCTTATAACTGCTGCGGATATTATTAAGCGTCACATGATTAAATGTGAGGTTGGCAAGCTACCACGACTGATACTATAGTGCAAACAGTTGAAGATCTTGATCTATATCCTTCAACATGTTTATTTTAACTTTTTGCATTCCCTACATACCATATAAATTTGTAATACGTATTTATTAACATCCTGTATATTATTTATGTTTGTATATTTATGATGTGACAAATATATTTTTTTTATTTCATAACCTACTTTTCAAATTTTGCATACTTATATAGGTACTTCTTTTATTTTCCATGTCCAACATTTTTTAAATACATTTTAAATTTTACTATTAAAAAATCTTATCATAGTGTTATATGTATAATTAGCTTTATAAGAAACTATTCTTAATAGGGGATTCCACCATTTTTACCTCCCGCTACCCCTGGTAAGGGAGGTATAGGGATCGTACTAAAAATCGCATATCGAGATTTTGGTAAACGACCACATTTTAAGGTCCCTAGAATCCGTTTTTAACATTTTCACGATGATGTATGTGTGAATGTGTGTGTGGATCCTTCACTCTAACTCAAATACTATAATTCAGAAAATTTTGAAACCTTGTATTTTGAACTTTTTCTGTAATGGAAAGAGCCCATTAGATTTTGGTGTAAATCGGATAACCGGAAATGGCACTTTACTAGAAGCTCAAAATAGTTTTCTTCGAAAAATACCTTTAAATGTTATTTTTTGACATTAATGTTATTATAAAAATTAAAGATTATTAAATTTTCTACAGATTTGCATTAATACTTTTTCTACATATTATATGGAAAAATTTATAAAATTATCTATAATTTAAATCCCGGAGCCTACGCTTTAAACAAACAATACTCCTTGGCAGTTATTCAAATGTATGTAACTGACAGATAAATGTCACTGTCAAAGAACTAATCATTTCAAATTAATAATAGACGTTTTAAAAAGAAAAATGTAAATAGAACAATAGGAAAGGAAATCAATACAGTTTCCAGCGTATGTAAATATGCAGGTATGTTATGTATTCAGATTAATAAAAATTTACGATTCGCCAAAAAGTTTGAGCTAACTCTCATTTTTGGATTAGTGAATTCTATTTTATCCAGGTATTTAAAATTTAATCTTCATTTTATTATCAAAAATGTAGATACTTGGATTAGATTAGACTATATTTTAAGAAATAAACTGCCAAAATTAAAACTAAAATTCGCTAATCCAAAAATAAGTAAATAAATATATCATCACGGGTTATTACCCATTGCTAGGTGTGCCAATCTGCTTTGTACACAGATATCGGTAATGATAAAATATTTTCACCGTGCGGGCGCTTACCAGGCGTCACCTCATGGACACTCATTGCTATGGTGGAGAGTGCACCACAGGGGTCAATTTTGTGTCATTTAAAATTGGAAATATTTGGCGTTGGTCGGGACTGAACCCGGTTCCCCAGATTTGCGACCTGACACTCAGGCACGCTGCTACGAGACCTCATGGGGTCTCAAAAATAAAGATTAGCTTAATCTTTTTTGTGACTCGGGCGGTACATGGCGGGAGGTATTGTGTTGGCCACACCAGATTTTTAATTATAATTTCATCTGAACGTATAAGTAAAACTAAGACTGTTGGTGAAAATCCGGTGGAAAAATTCCTATTAATAAGCGAGTTATAGTCCTCCGAAATTTGAAAATATAGATGTGACGTCACGAATATGTTTTTATATCAAACTACTTTGTTCGTGGACCTAAATGTTCTTGAAATATAAGCTATTTCTAAATTATATTTATAAAAAGTCACAACAAAAATAAACAAAATAAAACTCACTTAAAGAATAATATTAAAATAATACACATAATAATACAGGAATTACGGCCGTATTCTATACAAAACAGTAAGTCTTAGAGATTTGTAAATTATGTAAAAATCACATTAATTTTTGTTGATTAATATAAAATTATATACAGGATGTTGACCGCGATATCGGAACATAGGACTTTTTAAACATGTAAAATCATACTTTCGTAATTTCCTGCTTCCCTAATTATTTTAGGTAAAAAGCTTCAAATAAATGTCAATTCAATAAACAAAATTAATTTTGCATGTTCTATAAAGGCAGAAATTAGGTATGAAAATGTCGAAAATCACCACAAAAATAGCGATATGCGTAGAATTGAAACTAAAAATTAACAAATGTTGGCAATTTATCGATCAAGATAGGTTAATTTGTTTGTTATTTGTAATTTCTGCGCAAGAACAGATATTACGAATAATACCTAATAAAAATATATTAACCTAACTTGACAGTATGGTGTATCTGGCGGATGCTAACGTCATAAACACGGATATTTTTGATGAGTTCACCCATCTCTTATATTTATACACCGTGCTTGACAGATAAAACATTTGTTAATTTTTATCCATGGTTATCACTATTTTTGGGGTGATTTTCAACATTTTCATATCTAATATCTGAAGTTACAAACCATGTAAAATTTTAAGTTTTAAATTTTTTTTTTAAGCATTTTTATCAAAAATAATAAGGGAAGCAGGAAATTACCTTAGATCATATAGCTTACGAACTAGATGTAAGGAGTTGGGAACCAGTGACCTCTATATACAAAATGCACCGGCGACTCCTATCTCTTTACAACGGCACGAGCTGTATCCACTCAACTGTCATGGTGGGGTAGCTATCTCTTACTAACAGTAGGAAGTACGCATGCGTCAGCTAGTACAAGTTCAACGAATTAACGATGAACATGAAAAAATTACATCCTGTTAAGAAGCTTGGCTAATGCAATGTATTTTGGTGACAAATTGAATTTGTTTCTACCGATTTATCCGGGTATACATGCTCTAGGTGAATAAATTCACGAATTACAAATCTTGAAGAGTCACCAACATGTATATAGATATTCGTGGTTACTCTTTTGACATGAAGACTTCTTTAAATGAGCATGGCAACAAAGCTAGTATAAGAAACAAATTAAATAAACTTATATTTTCTACTGTTTACAATAAATAAAAATATCACTACTTGTTTGTTTAACATAAATATTTTCTGTATATATCTTTAAATTCGTATGTAATTAATTATTTCCAATTTTTTGACTATGTTGTATTGGAATTGTATTATATAAAAAATAATATTATATAAAATTAAAATTGTAGAAACTACGACCTTATTATTTTTTTATAGTTTTTTCAATTTACAAATTGATGTTAGTAGTACTTTTAAACGTATTATTTTAATACAGATTATAAAGAAATATTGTTGCTCTCGTCGAGTTACATTACTGGTTAAATTTAATACACTTATTTCATTTACACCCTGTATATATATATATATATATATATATATATATATATATATATATATATATATATATATATATATTCTTGCGATAAATTCATATGAATAAATTATTATTACCTAATCGCACTAATATTAATAATAAACAGTTTTATTTATTGGCTAATGCAAACTACTGTACTGTCCATTATTGCAATTGTTTCTCAATAAAAACACAATTTCCATAGTATACTAGATTTAATTTAAATAAATTTAGACAAAAATGGTGAATAACTCCGAAATCATTAGTTTTATGCATAGGATACCCTGAATAACATAAAAAGATAACATAAAAAGAAACCCAACTAAATAATAAAATATAGTGCTCCATTTGAAAATGACGAGTTATAGTCATTTGAAACTGATTAAATTTGATTGGCTTTATTGAACATTCTGCATAATTGATAATTATATGTAAAAAAATTATATGAGAAAATAGAGTATAGTTATAGATGCACAGATATTTTTTTCTTAATTTTTACTATTAAAATAACTTTAGTACGCCTTTATAAAGCAGTGTATTAGGTCATTTTTAGAGAAAATATGGAATAACATGACAACGCCGAGGAAAATTAAAAAATATGTATATGTGCGTATAGGTGAATAAAATACAATTCAAAATATATGAAAATATATGTGTTCCATTTAAAAAATTTGATGTGGCCAGCACATAACCTCTCGCCAGATATTTTACCTGGTTGTACGCATAAAACGAAAAATATTTTTAAATACAAATACATATATTCATGTCTCACTACAAAATAATTCTCACATATATTTGCAAAATCTATGGGATATTTTAATATAAATTATGTACAATACATATATTCAATATCCTGAAATTTTCTGTTTCTACTTTCCTTTTCTTTTTCTTTAGATTCGTAATTTTTTTCGCAAATTCCTTTATATTCTGGTTTACGTATATTCTTTTGCGTTGTTGACTTTTTTTTATTTCCATAATCTTCATAATAATGTACAAATATTTATGACAACGGCATACAAATATTTTTGACAGTGACATTTATGTGTCAATTACAAACATTTGAATTCTTGCCTTGAAGTAGTTTGATTTGAGAAATTTTACATCAAATTATTTTATATGCATTTCTTTATCTCTAAATCTATAGAAGATATAATAATGAATTTATATTTATCGAATAAAGAATTTAACATTCTTTAATATAAGTATTTATATAAATTTTCGATAAATAATATTTAGATGATTTTTTTCTTGTAACTACTACTTCCGGTTGTCCAATTGTTACCAAAACTTAATCAACTCTTCCTATTATTGTTAGATTGAGGAATCCGTAGTTAAAAATGTCCCAAGTCTTATAGTATTTGAGAAATCGTGAATCCAACATCCACACACACACACAAACACACACACACACACACACACACACACACACACACACATCCACACACACACACACATACGGACATCATCGTAAAAATGTTATAATCGGATTGTAGGGACCTTAAAACGTGCTTATTCACTAAAATCTGGATATGCGATTTTTAGCATGAATACAATACCTCTCTTAGCGAGAGGTAAAAAGTGAAACAATTCTTGCCTAGCCGTAATGCAACATCCTGTATTATGTGAAAATAATTTTAGGTTAAACTCCTTGAATAGACGAATAAATTATGTTGATGAATTTATGCTCTATTTCTAACGACAAGGGATATATCGGGGACTGTCATTTAAAAAACACCTGTATACAGAATGTAAACAAACTAGGAAACGCGATTTTTCTCGAAAGTTATTAGAGATACAAAAAAATACTATCAAATAAAATTGTAGGAGACCAAAGGGGGCATCCCATTACAGAATAAAATATTTATTTAAACAAGGTGGTTCTCAAGTTACAACACAAAGTTATATTTGCTTAAATGGGATGGCATATACTTTTTAGGCCTATTCGATACAGTATTTTTTTTCTGAATTCAACCATGTAATCCTTACATAATAAATATTTTGAGAAAAATTCAATTAAAATTTAAATAAATTTTATTTTTATATTTATTTTTCAGTAGGCTATGTATGAAAAACAATTGAGCTTAAAGTAAAACAAATATTTGTTAATTACCTTATAAATAGCGTTCTATCCGCAACAATAGGAATTATTATGCACTAAATAATTCAAATTGACAAATATCAGGTTTCGTTTTTCATATTTAAGAGCGCTATGGAAAAACAAATCAATAAAGCAATTGTTAATATTATTTATGTATTTTATCTTGTTTAAATAATAATTATTCACAACTTAAAGAAAATTATAAAAAAAATTGTAATTATTTCTTCATTTGATTTATTTGTTTTTTCCATAGAACTCTTTGTATAGTCATATTTAAACAAAAATGATACATTATTAATTTTATTTTTTTAATTTTTTTTTTGTAATAATAGAGTATTACATATGGATATCGTTGAATTCAGAAAAAAATACTGAATCGAATAAGCTAATAAAAACGGTAGGTTCTAATTTAAAATATAAAAGTTGGGTCCCATATTTTGAGAACCACTGGTTAAGAAAAATATTTGTTTTGTTCATTTTAATAGTCATATAATTTAGAAATTGTTTGCTAATTTAACGAACTTCATATTTCTTATACTTCTCGAGTAGCAATAGTGTAGCACTTAAATGAACAGCCTGTATATATAGAGGATGTTTTTTTAACGGGGCCACCATTGGTATCTCGGAAACTGTAAGTCCTACGACTTCGTTGTCATGGGACACAGACCACACCCGACAGACGGAGGGTTCAAATTCAAAGTTACATTTTTATAGTGCTAACCATGGTATTGATTTAAAATCAGAAGCAAATGTAATGACATTTGATCTGTCAGACACGTATCTGTCAAATTGTTTATCTATTAGAGTCATTATTATAGAAAATGGAGGATTATTTCTCGAAGAAAAGTAACAAATTATTAAAAATTATTTTGATGCAAATAATATTTCACAATTTTTAACCGGTAAAATGTCATTACATTTATTTGCGATTGCATTAAATGAAGACTTTTCAAAAGTAAAAATTAATTTTCAATTTTGCATTCTAGTATTTTTGCTCTAAAATGTACATCAGGAGAACCATTTTCAGCATATATTTAAAATTCTATGTTAAACTCGTATGTTCCGCGTTTCGTTGCACAGCCTGTATACTGTATATCAAGATCCCAAAATCTCTCTTCTTGATATACCACAATATATAAATAATGAAATAAATAAATAAAACATAAATAAAAATAATCTGATCGATATCTGTTATTCAAACCATCTTCAGAGATACAATATAAGAATTACGATTATAAATATAATACATTTGACATAATAAAATATGAAAATACAACGAATAATAAAATACAAAGTAGATATAGAAATATTTAAACCCAAAATTATATAAATTAAATATCATTAAATAGTTATTTATGCAACATGAGTAATAAGTATAGTCTTTTTTACGAATAATAAAGTTTGCAAACGAGCCGTGTGCCTATGAGTAATTGATATACATCATAATTTTGAAATTAAATATGTTCAATTGTTTATTCATCAAAGGTTGTTGCTAAATTATGAATTTCAAAAGTCTCCGACCATGTCATCTGAAAACATTTTGATAAAATATGTAAAAAAATTAATATCAAAGTTATGATTAAAATTAATCATATGATAGGCAAAATTGAAATGCATTTTATTTAGCTTCCAAGAACGTAAACGTTCTTGAAACCTTAATCCAAATGAACGATCAGTTTCACCATTACAGCAGAAATTACAATTATTACAAATAATTTTGTGCACGCCAGCTTTTTTACGTTTCTTATTACATATTAATTTATTTCACTCCAATGTGACAATTTAACAACTGATCACTATTCAACAATTTAACCTAACCTAAACAAAATTTTCATTTGTGGTAGGTTTGTAGTGTTTTATTTCACTATGAATTTTCATATGTCTCGAGAGATTACAACTTTTTGTAAATTGTTTATTGCATATTGTACACTTATAGTGTTTAATTCCAGTATGAATTTTCATATGCCTTTTTAAATCACATTTTTTTGGAAATAATTTAAATCAAGTTGGACATTGAAATATTCTTATTCTACTATGTAATTTGATATGACTCTTTAGATTACTGATTCGTGAAAATATTTTTTTGCATATTCCACATTCATGTTGTTCTTTAATTCCTTCATGGATTTTCAAATGATCATTTAAGTTCTCCTTACGTCTGAAGTATTTATTGCAGACGTCGCACTGAAATTCTTTTTCCCCAGTGTGTATTTTCAGATGCCTTATCAACCATGACTTCTGCTTAAAATTCTTATTACATATTTCGCAGTATACACCATTTGAGTTGGTATTTTTACTTTTCTGAATATCATTATTTATAATTGATTTGTCACATTCTTTGTCACTCATGCATTCTTCCTTCTTTACACTTGGCAAAACATTTCCATAAAATTCACAATCTTGCGGATTTTCTTCCAGCGGTTCTTCTTTAATAAATATTTCTTCAAACTTTCGATAATTTATTGATGTTATATCTTTGTCTTTCGCATCAGCGTTAATCGCGTGTTGTTGAGTGTCCATGGAAGCTTCTTGATTAATTAATGAGTACTTTATTTCTGTTTGTTAGAATTGATGAACTAGTTCAAGTGGCCTGAACAAATATCATATCTCTTCCTCGAGACATAGTTAAATGCAGCAGTTCATGACGAAAGTGCAATGGAAGAAATGATGTTTGGAATTTTAGAAACATAAATACTTCAAGTAGTATGAAACTTTTAGATGTCTTGTTATTGAAGCCTTTCTGAAAATAAGGATGAAGCAATTAGCAAAAGAGAAAAATTAAAAACTAGGTTATATCTACATTACAACACTTGTAACATACATTTGAATCTTGCCAAATATTAATCTTTCACATTAAAACAGAATATATAATTGATTACGGCTACAGACCATATTATTTATAGATGATATAAAACTGTCGTGTAATAAATAAAGATAATAGTATGATATTGATTTTGAATTGTAATTTGTAATATAAAGCTTGATTAATACTATTTTTACATTTCTTTTCTTTTGTAGGTTATACTCTGTTTGAAATAACAAAAGAATTTTGACAAATGATTGTGATTTTACTGGTTGCTATGCGCTGTAGTCAAGCGCCGTTTACACAAACACAATTCAAATATTATGTCAATTATGATTTCATTCATTGTAAGTGCTGTGCGTTATTTGTTGTTGTATTATTGTTTATTAAGTTCTACCTATTTCCCTGTATTTATACTCATACCGTTTTGTGTATATGGCGCTTACTTGTAGTTTACATCGAAAATGTTTTGGTGTAAGACAGACTCCTATACCGAAGCATCCCGCATGGTCGAATTCCGTGCGGTCGATTTCCACGCGGTCGAAATTCTTGCGATGAAAATCCCATGTGGTCGAAATGTACCGTACCACTTTGTCCGTTCTACAGAAATTCAAATTTTTCCACGCCGTCGAATCCCATCCGGTCGAAATGTTACACGATACAAATCCCACGATCCCGTACCGCTCTATTTATCGATCGTATTGCATTCTAACAATCTATGCTTCGTGGTAGTCCCGCGTCAAAGATAATATATAAAAAAAATTAAAACATATATTATACAACAAAGTATTAAATGAATGAAGCAGGAAAAAAATGTACCTATACATTTTAAATAAAATTATTGATATTTCTGGTCCGCCATTTTAGATTAGCTGCCATATTATGTGAATAAGCAGTTCATTCTTTATTTCAGTTGTAAAATTATGTATTACTGTGTCTATTATAAATCTTATGTTGCTTTTATTTCAAAATATATTTTCTTCCAATCAGCATATTTTGACAATAACGGTAACTTGAGGTATCTACACATACTTGTCCACTTGAAAATAAATTTAATTATTTTATATTATTAAATAACTAGTAAATTATCATGTGTACTTAAAATGTATAGATAAATTCTTTTCCTGTTTCATTCATTAAATAGTTCGTTGCATAATAATATAATGTTTTAAAATTTCTTTTTAATATATTATCTTTGACGCGAAACTACCACAAAGCATAGATTGTTAGAATGCAATACGATAAAGAGAGCGGTACGGGGGCGAGGGATTTGCATCGTGTAATATTTCGACCGGGTGGGATTCGACGGCGTGGAAATATTTGAATTTCTTTAGAACGGACAAAGTGGTTAGTTCATTTCGACCGTCTGGAATTTCGACCACGCGGGATTTCGACCACGTGGAATTCGACCGCGCGGGACGGACTCCCCCTAAACCACGCTACAGTTAACTGTCAAAATTCTTTCGTTATTTCAACTCTTTCAACTTGTATAGTTGTGCTTCGGTAACAATATATGTAAATGATTAATCATCCTTAAAGTTTACACTAATATTTCATTTCCTATTTCGTCATGAATTGCTACAAATAATTTCTCTTTAGTAAGAGACATTATTATGATGCTCAAATTGAATACTTAGTGCATCAACTCTTACAGAAGTGTAAGTAGTTTTTAAAGTTTTCTTACTTTGTCGCAAGTATATTTTTGGAAAGAAAGTGTTGTATTTGTTTGTATTTAACGCAATATCAAAAGTTGGGCAAAAATATTTTCGGATTTGAAAATCAAATTTGCACACCGTTTTCATTTGTTTTAAATATGATGTTATTCGACCATAAATCGCCTTGACCAATTATTTTCCTTATATTTGTTGTTTGTTTCAACAAATGCTTTTCCGAATCCGTAATGGACCTTTTCAATTTAAAGAGATACAAGATATGCGCAATGGAGATTTGCGCATAGCAAGAACAACTGAGATCTATGGCGTTTGTTTCTAAAAGAATTAGACATAAAATGTGAGAATATCTCAGATAACTTTAAGAAATTTTATCGAAATAAGTTACAAAAGCTTTTATTGAAGGTAAAATATCTAACGATGCAAATTTTTACTGAGAATACAGATATTATAAAGACTGCAATATTTTTGACGTTTCGTTTGACTATTTGCAGCGATAGAAAGAGAAAAAGAGATAGTCGTTCAATTGAAAAGGTCCATTGTTGAGACATTGTTCAAAATTGTTTATTAGATTCATCTTGTGGTAGTAAATCATACAATAAGCTTTGGGATCTGTGTATTGAACGAAAAATGATATATTTAATATTTATAAAAGTCATTGTTTTTAGTTAAATTCATTTACCCTTAAATTCGCCAAGATTAAAAAGCGTGACCCGGTTTGCCAAAACAACTTGATCTGGCGAAATTACTATCGCATTGTCACGTTTCAAATTGTTTCAAGAAGTAGTCATAAAAGAATTCTTGTCTGTAGATTTCTGTTTATTCTGCCATTTCCATTTGATTAATTTGGTTTTTATTTTATGAAAAATTATTATTGCTATTCGAAACATAATAGAAAAGAAATGTATAACAAGAATAAAAATTTATGTTTCAGGAAACCACCAAGTTGAAGAATTCTTGTGTGCATTTGTTTCATTTGTGGAAGGAATTTCCTTTCGTTAATTAATATAAAGACGAATCCATGGACACTCAGTTAAATCCGGTTAGCGCTAATGCGAAAAACGAACATACAGTGACAATAACAAATAGTCATTTTTTTGGAGATATGAATATAAAAGAAGAACCGCTGGAAACAACTTCTCAAGACTGTGAATTGTATGAAAGTGTATTGAAAAGTGTAAAGAAGGAAGAATGTGTAACTGATATTGATGAACAGAGTGACAAAGAATATGAGAATCCAATCACTGGAAACAATGATATTCAGAAATCTGAAAATACTAATTCAAACAGTTTTTGCTGTGCAGTATGTAATAAAGGTTATAAGAGGAATAAGGAGTTGAGAAGGCATGTGAAAATACATAGTGGAATTAAGGAACACCAATGTGATATATGTAAAAAAATGTTTGCACAAAAGGATAAACTAAAATTACATTTGGAAGGACATGCTGGAATAAAGAAATTTTCTTGCCCTACATGTAATAAATCATTTAGACAAAATTGTAATTTAAAAGTCCATATGAAAGCTCATAGTGGACTGAAAGACTATAAGTGTATAATATGTAACAAAGAATTTACACAAAATAGTAATCTATCCACACACATGAAAATTCATACTAACAGTAAGGACTACCAATGTTCTCAGTGCGAAAAATCGTTTATACAAAAATCTGTTCTTAAACAGCATTTGAAAAGTCATAGTGGAATAAAAGATTATGAATGTACTTTATGTCATAAACTATTTACACAAAGTAGTAATTTATCCAGTCATATGAAAATTCATACTGATAGTAAGGAATATCATTGTACTTTGTGTGAAAAATCGTTTAGACAAAAATATGTTCTCAAACGTCATATGAAGATTCATAGCAACGAAAATAATTTATATTGTATAAAGAAATTAAGCAATGTTTGGGTTTAGTTGTGTATTTATTATACGACGTTTCGACAGCGAAGTGCTGCCTTCATCATGTAAAACGGAGCATGCCACGCAGTCGACAACCATTCTATCGAAAAACCGTCCCATCGAAAGTCGCCACGTCGACACATACCCCCATCACAGGCCGTAGCTACGAAAACCGTTACATCGAAAGTCGCCACGTCGACATTACCCCCCCACCACTAACCGTAGCTACGATAGCCGTCACATCGAAAGTCGACATCACCCCCCACCTAAACGCCACTGAGTCTTTCAAAGCGTTAATTCAACTGACTCGCTATAACATAGTTTGTACTTCATATCATTTACGTTAGATGACACCGATGTGGACGAGTATGTCATGGTATTTACTCAAATGATTAAATGGAAGAAAACAACTATTTTTGTCAACAATTTAATGTTACAAAATATAAAACAGTTAAACATTGTATGATAGACTGAACAAATATATGTGTGTATTATAAAATAGTACATGTATCTAATATTGTATGTGTACATATGTTTCAAAATAGGTGAAATATTTACCATTTCATTTTATAATGCAGATATATAAATTTATTTTAAATGTTAGAGAAAAACAGAAACATGCTATTAGAATTGTTTTAAAATTTAAACACTCTCAATACTAAAACTAGACTGCTTGTTTTGTAGAATTTATATCCCTGTATCAATATCAATTTGTTGGCAACATTACCATGGCAACAACTCATAACATGCCCTTGGGTGTTATTTGGTATATAAGCAGGGTTGTTATGATAATAACATACCAGTCGGACGTTAAAGTATTTTAAAAAGTTGTACAACTCCCAGCCCACACAATAGTAAGCCATATAATAATAAACGCAAAATTATTCACAATATTCACCAGAAATTAATTAACAATAATTTTATTTTATCCAAATCTGACAAAGGGAACAGTATTGTCATTCTTGGCAAATCAAAATATTTAGATAAAGTCGATGATTTCATTTATCTCCGAGCTTAAGTCAGACCCCACGCCTAGTTTTCAGTTAAAACTTAGGTTGTTATTAAAGAATTGTGAATATTTTATCAATAAGGAAAATAGTTTCAAATTTATCAATTCTAACCCCTTAGCTCCAGTATTATATGGCTTACTTAAATTACATAAAGACAACACACCCAGGCCAGTTGTTTCATACGTAGAAGGACCTACATACAAACTGTATAAATTGTTAAACAATCTAATCTCTAGCTTACTTAATTTCAAACCTATTCACAGTGTGAAAAATGCATTAGATTTACTTATTAAAATTAAAAATAAAAATGTCCCTACCAATTCTAAATCAGTGTCATTTGATGTTTCGGGTCTTTTCACAATAGTTTCAGTAAATAAATTATTTTTTCAAGATTATTTTAATTTCAATGACAAATTTTATAAACAAAATGAAGGTTTACCTATGGGCTCTCCATTATCACCAATTTTGGCGGAAAAATAAATGGATTATTGGAAACTAAAATTTTGACAAGTAAAAATTTCGTGATTAATAATATTTTGTTTTGGTTTCGTTAGGCCGATGACATAATTTGCAGGTACTGAAAGACTACATTCTTTGTTGAACTATATTAATACTTTTGAACATAACATTAAATTCACTATGGAAATAGAACATGAAACATCGCTAAATTTTCTAGATTTAAATATAACTCAATGTAATAATAAATTTAATTTCAAAATCTATCGGAAAAATATATATACAGACACGATCATTTCAGCTCACTCCAATCATATAAATAAAATTAAAATGTCCGCTTTCCATAGTATGGTAGACAGACTTTTAAAAATACCCTTAAATGAAATTGATTATATTTCAGTGCTTAATTTCACTATAACAATTGCCCTTGACAACGGTTACTCGCCTAATTTGTTTCATAATCTTATTGCTATGAAAAAGTTTAAGGGCCGGTTTTATAAAGAAATTGAATCTTCACTTAAAATTTACTTCCATAGTAAATTTAATGAAAAGAAAAAATGCAACACGAGTTTTTGACAGCAATGATTTAAATGTCATAAGAATAGGGAAACTGATTCGAATTTGTTCATTCCATTAAATTTACTTGACAACTAAATTTTAAGTGAAGATTCAATTTCTTTATAAAACTGGCCCTAAGTCTTTTAAAACAATTCTATACGCTGTCTATATCAAACTAAGAAATTATATACAAAAACCTTACATATATAAATCAATTCAGTGAAAAATTATCCTTTGAGCTAAGAAAATTTAATATAGAATGCGGTTTCTATAATAAAAATAATTAGAAAACAATGCTAGTCAATAATAAAATTTATCCCAAAATAATTATAAAAATATGATTTGTCCAACACAATACCTCCCGCTATTTAATTTTTATTAATTTAAATATACATACTTACATATTTATTAATGCTGGAAACAGGATTAAGATCGATATAACTATGGTGTTATATACTATTTTCTTTTTAAAACGTTACTATTATTAATTTGAAATGATAATTTCTTTGACAGTGACATTTATCTGTCAGTTACATACTCGTACATTTGAGATATGAACTGTGTAACCAAGGTGCTGTGTTTGCTGTTTGTTTAAAGCGTAGCTCCGGTATTTAAATTATAAAATATATAGAAAAAGTATTTATGCAAATCTGTAGAAAAATTAATAATCTTTCATTTTTATAATAACACAAATCTCGAAAAAATAACATTTGAACATTTTAAAATTTTCTGAATGATAGTATTTGAGTTAGAGCGTATAGAGGAACCACATACACATACACACAGACATAATCGTGAAAATGTTAAAATCGGATTATAGAGACCATAAAACGAGATCATTTACCAAAATCTCGATATGCGATTTTTATCACGATCCCTATACCACCCATACCAGTGGTAGCGGGAGGTAAAAAGTCCGGTACCTATCTATCAAATAAACTGCAATGATTGTGACTATATTTATATTGGGCAAACAGCTCGTAATTTCAACATTAGATTCGATGAACCCATAAGTTTCAAAAACAATAGGACCAATTCAAAAGTAGTCTAACATTTATTAGAAAATCAACATACTTGTAATAAAGACAATTTAAGTATACTGCATTGTGAAAGGAAAAGGTCAAGATTAACTTTCCTGGAATTCTTCGAAATCTAGAAAGCTATTGTCAATGGCTATAACCTTATGAACGAATCTTTGAACTATGTTTATCCTCCCTGTGTAAGCATGCTGAATTTTAAAATTCATTCTTGTAATTCTTCGGATGATGGAAGCAATTCCGAAATTGCAATAAAGAATCTTTAAAAAAATTTAAAACCTACCGTGTGAATTTTTTCCTTTATTTCAATCGGGTTTTTAGTAGTGGAGTGTTTAAACTTTAAAACAATTCTAATAGCATGTTTTTGTTTTTCTCTAACATTTAAAATAAATTTATATATCTGCATTATAAAATGAAATGGTAAATATTTCACCTATTTTGAAACGTATGTACACATACAATATTAGATACCAGTACTATTTTATAATACACACATATATTTGTTCAGTCTATCATATAATTAACTGTTTTATATTTTATAACATTAAATTGTTGACAAAAATAGTTGTTTTCTTCCATTTAATCATTTGAGTAAATACCATGACATACTCGTCCACATGGGTGTCATCTAACGTAAATGATATGAAGTACAAACTATGTTATAGCGAGTCAGTTGAATTAACGCTTTGAAAGACTCAGTGGCGTTTATGTGGGGGGTGATGTCGACGTGGCGGCTTTCGATGTGACGGCTATCGTACCTACGGTTAGTGGTGGGGGGGTAATGTCGACGTGGCGACTTTCAATGTGACGGTTTTCGTAGCTACGGCCTGTGGTGGGGGTATGTGTCGACGTGGCGACTTTCGATGGAACGGTTTTTCGATGCTACGGCTATTCGATGGCGTGATTGTCGACTGCGCGACATGCACTCCTTGGAATCAGCTGATTTATGTGTGCTTCTCACTTTGATAAGAACCATGTTTTGACTTATTTTAATTTTTAACTAATAAAAGTTATTTTTAAATTATTAAAAATCTTTCAGAATTCAATAAAATAAGAATAATACAACCTTTTTGGTTATTGTTCTGTATTTTTATTAAATATCCGACGTTTCGGCAGCATATACTGCTGCTTTCTTTAGGGAAAATACATAAATAGGGACTTATCATTGGCCAGATACGTAGAACTATTTTTACAAGATTGAATGAACACCAGCGATCTATCAGATTAAACCAGCCTGGAAAATCGTCTGTTGCAGAGCATGCCCTGGAAGAATTTCATCAAATCAAATTCGAAGGAACAAAAACGTTTGCAAGACCTGCACGGCTCAACAACAGGTTAATTAGAGAATCCATAGAGATTTATAAAACCAAGAGAATAATAATCTTAATCATTGCGACTGATTAGAAGTTAGTCGAGCATGGCTTCCTATATTATATATGTTGTAATTTGTTACCTTGGTTACTTGTTGCTAATGTTTTGTTATTATTTATGTATTTTCCCTGAAGAAGGCAACAGTGCATGTTGCCAAAACGTCGGGTATTTAATAAAAATACAGAAAATAAACTAAAAAGGTTGTATTATTCTTATTATTTTTAATTTCATGTGGTATACTGCCTGAATTTTTTTAAATAATAACTAACGATATAAACGCAAATAAATCAGCTGATTCCATGCATTAGTTAATACAAGTAGATTAGATCTTATTTAGTAATAAAATTTGGAGCGTAAGATTTTTCTCGACACATTTGTTCCATACGTCGAGCATGGCTTCCTATATTATATATGTTGTAATTTGTTACCTTGGTTACTTGTTGCTAATATTTTGTTATTATTTATGTATTTTCCCTGAAGAAGGCAACAGTGCATGTTGCCAAAACGTCGGGTGTTTAATAAAAATACAGAAAATAAACTAAAACGGTTGTATTATTCTTATTATTTTTAATTTCATGTGGTATACTGCCTGAATTTTTAAAAATAATAATTAACGATATAAACGCAAATAAATCAGCTGATTCCATACATTAGTTAATACAACCAGATTAGATCTTATTTAGTAATAAAATTTGGAGCGTAAGATTTTTCTCGACACATTTGTTCCATACGTCGAGCATGGCTTCCTATATTATATATGTTGTAATTTGTTACCTTGGTTACTTGTTGCTAATATTTTGTTATTATTTATGTATTTTCCCTGAAGAAGGCAACAGTGCATGTTGCCAAAACGTCGGGTGTTTAATAAAAATACAGAAAATAAACTAAAACGGTTGTATTATTCTTATTATTTTTAATTTCATGTGGTATACTGCCTGAATTTTTAAAAATAATAATTAACGATATAAACGCAAATAAATCAGCTGATTCCATACATTAGTTAATACAACCAGATTAGATCTTATTTAGTAATAAAATTTGGAGCGTAAGATTTTTCTCGACACATTTGTTCCATACGTCGAGCACGGCTTCCTATATTATATATGTTGTAATTTGTTACCTTGGTTACTTGTTGCTAATGTTTTGTTATTATTTATGAATTTTCCCTGAAGAAGGCAACAGTGCATGTTGCCAAAACGTCGGGTGTTTAATAAAAATACAGAAAATAAACTAAAACGGTTGTATTATTCTTATTATTTTTAATTTCATGTGGTATACTGCCTGAATTTTTAAAAATAATAATTAACGATATAAACGCAAATAAATCAGCTGATTCCATACATTAGTTAATACAACCAGATTAGATCTTATTTAGTAATAAAATTTGGAGCGTAAGATTTTTCTCGACACATTTGTTCCATACGTCGAGCACGGCTTCCTATATTATATATGTTGTAATTTGTTACCTTGGTTACTTGTTGCTAATGTTTTGTTATTATTTATGAATTTTCCCTGAAGAAGGCAACAGTGCATGTTGCCAAAACGTCGGGTGTTTAATAAAAATACAGAAAATAAACTAAAACGGTTGTATTATTCTTATTATTTTTAATTTCATGTGGTATACTGCCTGAATTTTTAAAAATAATAATTAACGATATAAACGCAAATAAATCAGCTGATTCCATACATTAGTTAATACAACCAGATTAGATCTTATTTAGTAATAAAATTTGGAGCGTAAGATTTTTCTCGACACATTTGTTCCATACGTCGAGCACGGCTTCCTATATTATATATGTTGTAATTTGTTACCTTGGTTACTTGTTGCTAATGTTTTGTTATTATTTATGAATTTTCCCTGAAGAAGGCAACAGTGCATGTTGCCAAAACGTCGGGTGTTTAATAAAAATACAGAAAATAAACTAAAACGGTTGTATTATTCTTATTATTTTTAATTTCATGTGGTATACTGCCTGAATTTTTAAAAATAATAATTAACGATATAAACGCAAATAAATCAGCTGATTCCATACATTAGTTAATACAACCAGATTAGATCTTATTTAGTAATAAAATTTGGAGCGTAAGATTTTTCTCGACACATTTGTTCCATACGTCGAGCACGGCTTCCTATATTATATATGTTGTAATTTGTTACCTTGGTTACTTGTTGCTAATGTTTTGTTATTATTTATGAATTTTCCCTGAAGAAGGCAACAGTGCATGTTGCCAAAACGTCGGGTGTTTAATAAAAATACAGAAAATAAACTAAAACGGTTGTATTATTCTTATTATTTTTAATTTCATGTGGTATACTGCCTGAATTTTTAAAAATAATAATTAACGATATAAACGCAAATAAATCAGCTGATTCCATACATTAGTTAATACAACCAGATTAGATCTTATTTAGTAATAAAATTTGGAGCGTAAGATTTTTCTCGACACATTTGTTCCATACGTCGAGCACGGCTTCCTATATTATATATGTTGTAATTTGTTACCTTGGTTACTTGTTGCTAATGTTTTGTTATTATTTATGAATTTTCCCTGAAGAAGGCAACAGTGCATGTTGCCAAAACGTCGGGTGTTTAATAAAAATACAGAAAATAAACTAAAACGGTTGTATTATTCTTATTATTTTTAATTTCATGTGGTATACTGCCTGAATTTTTAAAAATAATAATTAACGATATAAACGCAAATAAATCAGCTGATTCCATACATTAGTTAATACAACCAGATTAGATCTTATTTAGTAATAAAATTTGGAGCGTAAGATTTTTCTCGACACATTTGTTCCATACGTCGAGCACGGCTTCCTATATTATATATGTTGTAATTTGTTACCTTGGTTACTTGTTGCTAATGTTTTGTTATTATTTATGAATTTTCCCTGAAGAAGGCAACAGTGCATGTTGCCAAAACGTCGGGTGTTTAATAAAAATACAGAAAATAAACTAAAACGGTTGTATTATTCTTATTATTTTTAATTTCATGTGGTATACTGCCTGAATTTTTAAAAATAATAATTAACGATATAAACGCAAATAAATCAGCTGATTCCATACATTAGTTAATACAACCAGATTAGATCTTATTTAGTAATAAAATTTGGAGCGTAAGATTTTTCTCGACACATTTGTTCCATACGTCGAGCACGGCTTCCTATATTATATATGTTGTAATTTGTTACCTTGGTTACTTGTTGCTAATGTTTTGTTATTATTTATGAATTTTCCCTGAAGAAGGCAACAGTGCATGTTGCCAAAACGTCGGGTGTTTAATAAAAATACAGAAAATAAACTAAAACGGTTGTATTATTCTTATTATTTTTAATTTCATGTGGTATACTGCCTGAATTTTTAAAAATAATAATTAACGATATAAACGCAAATAAATCAGCTGATTCCATACATTAGTTAATACAACCAGATTAGATCTTATTTAGTAATAAAATTTGGAGCGTAAGATTTTTCTCGACACATTTGTTCCATACGTCGAGCACGGCTTCCTATATTATATATGTTGTAATTTGTTACCTTGGTTACTTGTTGCTAATGTTTTGTTATTATTTATGAATTTTCCCTGAAGAAGGCAACAGTGCATGTTGCCAAAACGTCGGGTGTTTAATAAAAATACAGAAAATAAACTAAAACGGTTGTATTATTCTTATTATTTTTAATTTCATGTGGTATACTGCCTGAATTTTTAAAAATAATAATTAACGATATAAACGCAAATAAATCAGCTGATTCCATACATTAGTTAATACAACCAGATTAGATCTTATTTAGTAATAAAATTTGGAGCGTAAGATTTTTCTCGACACATTTGTTCCATACGTCGAGCACGGCTTCCTATATTATATATGTTGTAATTTGTTACCTTGGTTACTTGTTGCTAATGTTTTGTTATTATTTATGAATTTTCCCTGAAGAAGGCAACAGTGCATGTTGCCAAAACGTCGGGTGTTTAATAAAAATACAGAAAATAAACTAAAACGGTTGTATTATTCTTATTATTTTTAATTTCATGTGGTATACTGCCTGAATTTTTTAAAATAATAATTAACGATATAAACGCAAATAAATCAGCTGATTCCATGCATTAGTTAATACAACTAGATTAGATCTTATTTAGTAATAAAATTTGGAGCGTAAGATTTTACTCGACACATTTGTTCCATACGTTAGGTATAAAAAATTATATCAACAAATGGCCACCCGTCTCTTTCCTAAATATTATGCTTGATACACGACGTTTTCCATGATCTTTCTAAGAGCTTCATCAGATTTTATTTATTTTCAAACAAAAACAAATCTAAGATGACCTCCCAAAGGTAAACAAGAAGTCTCCTTTAATTGAAGTCCAAGCAAAAGTAAATACTGTAAAAACTCATTTTTCATTACCTTAGATCTGGGAAACTATTGAAGTAAGGACATATATTGTATAAAACTTTTCTACTTATTTTAATTTCTTCTCTATGTCATGTCCTATTACTGTGTTACACTTGTTTTTTAACATCCTGTATATTCTGATTAACGACACTGTAATATAAAGCTTAATTTATATAAATTTTCCCCTTTAGTTTCACGAAATAAGCAAATAAATCTTCATATGTGAAATGTTACCTTTACAATTCACTACCTCGTACAGATAAATTCTTTATTTTTCGTGTTATCTATTCATCTTTTAAACTTTTCAAAATTTGTAGTAATTTTTTTAAAAAACAATTTTAATGATTCGAGCAAGATAATACAGCGCGAACAGATATGTATGGAACGCCATTTTAATATTTATTCTACATTTAAAGATATCTTTAAATTATTTAAAGACGTCATTAAATGAGATAAAGACTTCTTTAATTCAATTTTAGATATCAACAATTGAATTAAAGATATGAATTAAATTAAGGATGTCTTAAAATAAATTATAGATATCACATCTTCGTAAATAACATGTCCAAAATTCGAATTTTTGATGTCTTAAATTAATTTTTGATATCAAGAATTGAATTCTGGATATGACATCTCCTTAAATAACATGTCCAGAATTTGAATTTGTGATATCTTAAATTAATTTTGGATATCAGGAATTGAATTATGGATATCACATCTCCTTAAATAACATATCCATAATTCGAATTTTTGACATCTTAAATTAATTTTGGATTTCACTTCAAAGTGATTGAATTGCTTTGTGTCGGTAAATCAGATTTCCTCAGCGAAATGATGACTAAATGTATGACCAAGACCTATGTTATAATTTTCAAAACAAATACCCTACAAAAAGAAATTATACTTCATTTCACGTAAGAAAATACCGTTGGTTTATACAGGAATATAAATTCTGCTCTTTGATTGGTCAGAATGCAATCACAAAAACAAAACGAATCACCTGTCTGTTGTCGTTTATCATATAATGTGTTGAGTATTAAAAAATAGGCTTTGCATATATACATTTAGTCATGATGAAATCTGAATTACCCTCACAAAGCAAATTTAGTAATTTTAAACTAGACCGCACCGAATTCTTGATATCAAAAATTCGAATTCTGGACATGTTATGTATGGATATATGATATCCAGTATTCAATTCTTGATACCCAAAATTAATTTAAGATGTCAAAAATTCGAATTACAGACATGTTATTTAAGAAGATGTGATACTCATAATTCAATTCTTGATATCCAACATTAATTTATGTTAAAAATTCAAATCCTTGATATCAAGAATTGATTTAAGGATATCAAAAATGGAATTACTTACTTACTTACTTAATCCAGTTGCCTTTCTACCTTTCGGTGTAAGGCTGTTCTGCTTATGTTGTTTCTTCCTTATGTTCCTTGGGATTTCTTTTCCAGATTTCTTTCCATATTCCTCAGTTTTGCATACTTCTTTTTGCTTCTGTCCAACTGCCCCTCTCTGTGTTGCTGCTTGTTTCATTTCTTCTTCCCACGTTTTTATTGGTCTACCTCGTTTTCTCTTCTTATGTGACTTTGCTCCGTAAACTTGTTTTGCCAGTCTTTCTTCACCCATTCTGTGGACGTGTCCTGCCCACCGTAACTGTCCTTCTTGGATGATGTGTCTCACAGGTTTAGTGTCTAAGTTTTTCCTAAAAGTTTGATTTTTTATCTTGTCCATTAATGTTTTTCCTTCAATCTTTCTTAGGAATCTCATTTCTACATTTTGGAGACTGCTTTGATGTCTTTCTTGTGTAGTCCAGGATTCACTTCCGTAGGTTAGTAGCGGCACTGCAACTTTTCTGAATACTTCTATTTTTGTTTCCTTAGGTACTTCTTTTTTTACCGGCCTGAAGTTAGCCCCGCCCATTATAGCACCAACGGTCTTTTTTATCTTATTAGTTAGTGCATCGTTAGTGCTTTTTAGTGCACTATAAACGAACGTTTGTGCACATCGCATTATTTAGTAAATTATAAAAATTATGGGTGGGCCAACTTCAACATAAATTTTAAGATTTATTTAATATTTACTATATTATTAGTTAGTGCATCGTTAGTGCTTTCCAATGATCCCAACAGTTTCGTTAGTGCTATTACCATACACCAGAAATTAAAAAAAAACTCTGGGTGGGCCAACTTCAAATTAAATTTTAAGATTTAATTAATACGTACACTGTCACTAGTTAGTGCATCGTTGGTGCTTTCTAATGAACCCAATAGTTTCGGTGGTGCTATTACCATACCCTAGAAATTAGGAAAAAACCCTGGGTGGGCCAACTTCAAATTAAATTTTAAGATTTAATTAATACATACACTGTCACTAGTTAGTGCATCGTTGGTGCTTTCTAATGAACCCAATAGTTTCGGTGGTGCTATTACCATACCCTAGAAATTAGGAAAAAACCCTGGGTGGGCCAACTTCAAATTAAATTTTAAGATTTAATTAATACGTACACTGTCACTAGTTAGTGCATCATTGGTGCTTTCTAATGAACCCAATAGTTTCGGTGGTGCTATTACCATACCCTAGAAATTAGGAAAAAACCCTGGGTGGGCCAACTTCAAATTAAATTTTAAGATTTAATTAATACGTACACTGTCACTAGTTAGTGCATCATTGGTGCTTTCTAATGAACCCAATAGTTTCGGTGGTGCTATTACCATACCCTAGAAATTAGGAAAAAACCCTGGGTGGGCCAACTTCAAATTAAATTTTAAGATTTAATTAATACGTACACTGTCACTAGTTAGTGCATCGTTAGTGCTTTCTAATGAACCCAATAGTTTCGTTGGTGCTATTACCATACCCTAGAAATTAGGAAAAAACCCTGGGTGGGCCAACTTCAAATTAAATTTTAAGATTTAATTAATACGTACACTGTCACTAGTTAGTATAGCGTGAGTGCTTTCTCATTTGTGTTATTACCATACACTCGAAATTAAGAAAAAATTCTGGGTGGGCCAACTTCAAATTAAATTTTAAGATTTAATTAATACGTACACTGTCACCAGTTAGTGCATCGTCAGTGCTTTATAATGAACCCAATAGTTTCGTTCGTGCCATTACCGTAAACTCGAAATTAAGAAAAAAACTCTGGGTGAGTTAACTTCAAATGAAATTTTCAGATTTAACTAATACGTACACTGTCACGAGTTAGTGCATCGTTAGTGCTTTCTAATGAACCCAATAGTTTTGTTGGTGCTATTACCATACCCTAGAAATTAGGAAAAAACCCTGGGTGGGCCAACTTCAAATTAAATTTTAAGATTTAATTAATACGTACACTGTCACTAGTTAGTGCATCATTGGTGCTTTCTAATGAACCCAATAGTTTCGGTGGTGCTATTACCATACCCTAGAAATTAGGAAAAAACCCTGGGTGGGCCAACTTCAAATTAAATTTTAAGATTTAATTAATACGTACACTGTCACTAGTTAGTGCATCGTTAGTGCTTTCTAATGAACCCAATAGTTTCGTTGGTGCTATTACCATACCCTAGAAATTAGGAAAAAACCCTGGGTGGGCCAACTTCAAATTAAATTTTAAGATTTAATTAATACGTACACTGTCACTAGTTAGTATAGCGTGAGTGCTTTCTCATTTGTGTTATTACCATACACTCGAAATTAAGAAAAAATTCTGGGTGGGCCAACTTCAAATTAAATTTTAAGATTTAATTAATACGTACACTGTCACCAGTTAGTGCATCGTCAGTGCTTTATAATGAACCCAATAGTTTCGTTCGTGCCATTACCGTAAACTCGAAATTAAGAAAAAAACTCTGGGTGAGTTAACTTCAAATGAAATTTTCAGATTTAACTAATACGTACACTGTCACGAGTTAGTGCATCGTTAGTGCTTTCTAATGAACCCAATAGTTTTGTTGGTGCTATTACCATACCCTAGAAATTAGGAAAAAACCCTGGGTGGGCCAACTTCAAATTAAATTTTAAGATTTAATTAATACGTACACTGTCACTAGTTAGTGTAGCGTGAGTGCTTTCTAATGAACCCAATAGTTTCATTCGTGTTATTACCATACACTCGAAATTAAAAAAAAATTCTGGGTGGGCCAACTTCAAATTAAATTTTAAGATTTAATTAATACGTACACTGTCACCAGTTAGTGCATCGTCAGTGCTTTATAATGAACCCAATAATTTCGTTCGTGCCATTACCGTAAACTCGAAATTAAGAAAAAAACTCTGGGTGAGTTAACTTCAAATGAAATTTTCAGATTTAACTAATACGTACACTGTCACGAGTTAGTGCATTGTCAGTGCTTTCTAATGAACCCAATAGTTTCGTTCGTGCTATTATCATACACTAGAAATTAGGAAAAAATCCTGGGTTTGCCAACTTTAGGATTTTAGTTAATACGTACACTGTCACTAGTTAGTGCATCGGTAATGCTTTCTAATGAACCAAATAATTTCGTTTGTACTATTAACATACGCTCGAAATTAAGAACAAACTCTGGGTGATCCAACTTCAAATTAAATTTTAAGATTTAATTAATATGTACCTCAATTTTGTTAATATTGTGCCTATATGGCTACTTATAAAATGCAATAACTATATTATCCTGAAGACCTGTAGGACAATTTGTAAGAGTTAATTTTCTGAATTGTCACTTTGCACAAATGTTAAATAAAAAATTTGACAACTTGATCGGCTTTTGTTTTTTTTTCTTACATAAAATCGTCGCATATATGCTGTATATGATGTCAAATGAAATCTTATCTAATGGGTTGACGTACCCAAATGTAAAAAAATTATAGCTCAATCTACTTCTATTTTTTACATTAAGTCGTCACAAATATATCGTGTATGATGTCAATTGAAATATTTTCTAATAGATTGCCATACACAAATGCGAAAAATTTGATAGTTAAAAAATCCCCGATCTAGTTTTATCATTTTTAGCATTTTGCGCATGGCCCTCCATTAAGAAAAATTTCATTTAACACCAAATACGACATATTTGTGACCACTTAATGCAAAAAACACAAGTAGATCGAGCTATCAAATTTTTCGCATTTAGGTATGGCAATCTATTAGAAAATATTTCAATTGACATCATACACGATATATTTGTGACGACAATGCAAAAAAAGTAGATTAAGCTATTATTTTTTTTACATTTGGGTACGACAACCCATTAGAAAAGATTTCATTTGACATCATATACAGTATATTTGCGACGATCTGCTTCATTTGTCTTGCAGTATTCGTAGTACTACTACTACTACTACTACTACTATTACTAAAGTAGTACAGCAATCTCCTCTCTCTTTCAGGCCACGCCTCCCGCGTTTACAACTGCCATGTGCTTGGGTCATGTGTGATTTCTACTTGAACTACGGAGTATTGGTGGTGGGCATGTGTAATTTTTACACGGTTACCAGTCTATGGTAATTTTTATTTGAAAATAAAATTAATATTTAACTTTTCCATGTAAAAGCTTCAAAACGTGTAAAACAAGGGGTAATTAGATTTTGTATGTATTGCTTTTATAATTTGACAATTATGGCACTTTAGTTGACAAAATCAAAGAAACAAAACGCCAGGCATAGCCCGCTTGATTTTGAAATCAATTGAGTTTTCCCATGTATTTTAAATGGGTGATTTGAAAACCTAGTACAATAATATTCTGTAAAAGTTTCACTGAATGTACTAATTTCCTCTAAAACCGGAATTGATACAAAATTCATACTATAATCATTTTATGAGCCCCTTTTTCTAGTTTAAGTTTGCTTCTTAACATTTTCTTGTATCTCTCAACATAAACGAAATATTCTTGGCGCCGGAGTAAGACCTGTTTCATAAGTGTTTCAATAGGTGATTTAAGAAAAAAGATGTTATGGTGAAGCAATATTTTTTTTATAACGAATTAATATTTTAAATAAATATAGTGACATCTTTACTGAAAAAAATATGTTTAAGAAAAATCATAATTATAGAAAACAGATGTAAAAAAAATTCGATAGAGTTTTCAGTGAATAAGCACGAATTAGGGTCCACACAACACGTTTTTACTATTTTTACAATGATGTCTGTTTGTGTTTCTCTGTGTGTAACGATTTTTTCCTCAACGATATATATCAAACTTATAAAAATTTCTATTTTCCGTATTTAAACTTTTTGCATTCGTATAAAGAGATGATTAGATTTTCGGTATTATTGGACAACCGGAGGAGATACTTTACTTGAAGCCCTTAACAGTTTTTAATGAAAAAACTATACAGGTTGTTCATTTTATTTTGTACACTATTGCTATCTCGAGAACTATAAGAGCTACGAGGTGACTTAAATTAGCAAATAATTTCTATTTTACTTACTAGGCTATTTTATTGAGCGTAAGATTAATTTTTTTCAACTAGTGGTTTTCAAATTGTGGGTACCAACTTTGTTATTTTAACTAGGACCATCAATTTTTTATTTACTTATTAGACAGAGAATATTATTCTGAATTCAGTGATATAATATTTACATAATCTTTGTTAACAATTTTTTTGAGATAAATTCAATTAAAGTTTCGTATTAATTTGGAAAAAAAACATGTTTTTTTTACATAGATTTAAAATGCCCTTAAAAAAGCAGTGATTAGGGTTCATTAGAAAGCACTAACGATTCGCTAACTAGTGACAGTGTCCGTATTAATTAAATCTTGAAATTTAATTTGAAGTTGGCTAACCCAGAGTTTTTTTAAATTTCGAGTGCATAGTAATAACACGAACAAAACCATTGGGTTCTTAGAAAGCACTAACAATACACCTACTAGTGACAGGGCACAATTCATTAAATCTTAAAATTTAATTTGAAGTTGGCCCAGTCAGAGTTTTTTCTTAATTTCGAGCGTATGGTAATAGCACGAACGAAACTATTGGATTCATTAGAAAGCACTAACGATGCACTAACTAGTTGCAGTGTACGTATGAATTAAATCCTACAATTTAATTTGAAGTTGGCCCACCCAGAGTTTTTTTCTTAATTTCGACTGTATGGTAATAGCACGAACAAAACTATTGGATTCATTACAAAGCACTAACGATGCACAAACTAGCGACAGTGTACGTATTAATTAAATCTTAAAATTTAATTTGAAGTTGGCCGAACCAGTGTTTTTTCCCAATTTCTAGTGTATGGTAATAGTACGAATGAAACTATGGAATTCATTATAAAGCACTAACGATGCACTAACTAGTGACAGTGTATGAATTAATTATATCTTAAAATTTAATTTGAAGTTGGCCCGCCCAGGGTTTTTTCCTAATGTCGAGTGTTTGGTAATAGCACGAATTAAATTGTTGGTTTTATTAGAAAGCACTAACAATGCACTAACTAGCGACAGTGTACGTATTAATTAAATCCTAAAATTTAATTTGAAGTTGGCCCACCCAGGGTTTTTTCCTAATTTCGAGTGTTTGGTAATAGCACGAACGAAACTATTGGGTTCATTAGAAAGCACTAACGATGCACTAACTAGCGACAGTGTACGAATTAATCAAATCTTAAAATTTAATTTGAAGTTGGCCCACCCAGGGTTTTTTCGTAATTTCTGGTGTATGGTAAAAGCACTAACGAAACTGTTGGGATCATTGAAAAGCACTAACGATGCACTAATTAATGGTATGGTAAATACTAAATAAATCTTAAAATCTATGTTGAAGTTGGCCCACCCATAATTTTTATAATTTGCTTAATAATGCGATGTGCACTAACGTTCATTTATAGTGCACTAAAAAGCACTAACGATGCACTAACTACTAAGATAAAAAAGACCGTTGGTGCTATAATGGGCGGGGCTAACTTCAGGCCGCTTCTTTTTTTCCTAGAAATTTGTTTTTGAGTGAATTGAATAATCTCCCTGTCATTGCTACTCGTTCTTCTATTTCTTGATCTAACGATCCCATTGAATTGATTAACGTTCCTAGATATTTGTAGGATTTTACTGGTTCTAAGACTTCCCCGTTTAACGTTATTGACTGCAACTTGCCTTTTCCATTTACTATTACAGTTTTCGTTTTCCTTGTGTTTATAGTCATATTCCACTGTATTAGTTCATTGTTTAATACATTGATGTTATGTTGTAGATCTTTTTCATTTTCTGCCAATATTACCATGTCATCGGCATAACTTAAAATAGATATTTTCACCTCTTTCATTTTCCAATATCCTACTGTATACGTTTTTAATTTATTGCTAATGTTTTTGGTTGCTTCGCCGAGATACAGTGTAAATAGTAATGGGCTCAGGATACATCCCTGTCTGAGTCCTACCTCTGTTATGAAAGTTTGAGATTCGTTGTTTCTTGTTCTTACATAGTCCTTATTTACGTTATACAGACTTTTAACACATTGTATAGTACGGGGATCTATGCCTCTTTTTTCCAAACATTTCCACATTTTTGGCCTCACTACCTTGTCAAAGGCTTTTTCGAGATCGATAAAGCATACATGTAGTTCTCTACTGGTCGATTTTGCCTTTTCTATTACTTGTCTTAATGTGAAAATGTGGTCTTGTACCCCTCTTTCTGGCCTGAATCCGCATTGCGTCTCTTCTATGTTATTTTCCACTTTTTTCCTTATTCTCCCCTCTATTATTCTTGCAAATAGTTTGCCTGGCACACTTAGCAGGGTTATGCCTCTGTAGTTTTGGCATTCTTTGCTATCGCCTTTCTTAAATATAGGCGTTATAATTCCTATTTGCCAGCCCTCTGGCGCAGTTTTATCTTCAATAACTTTATTGTATATCTTGGTTAGATATTCTTGTCCTTTATCTCTCATATATTTCAGCATTTCTGGTGTTATGTCATCGTGCCCAGGTGATTTTCCAGTTTTTAGTTTCTTAGTACTTTCTATTATTTCTTCTGCGGTTATATACTCTATTTTTTGATTTTCGTTTTGTTCTATTTCATTTGTGCCGTCCTTTAACGTTGTTCTATCGTTAATGTCTTCTTGCAGTAACTCTTCAAAATGTTCTTTCCATCGCGTCATGATTTGTTCTTCGCTTACCAAGAGTTTACCATCTTTGCTTTTCAGATTTTGTAGTGTGACTGTTTTTCTTTTGCTGATACTTTTTATAACACCGTAGAAGAGCTTTTGATTATTTTTATATGACTCTTTTATTTTGTTTCCGAATGCTTCCCATTCCTCTTTTTTCGCTTTTCTCACTTCATTTTTCACTGCTATTCTATTAATTTTGTAGATTTCATAGTCTTTTTTGTCCTTAGTTGTCAAATATTTTTTCCATGCTTGTTTTTTTTATCTTTATTTTCTCTTTTATGTCTTTTGACCACCAGCCACTTTTCTTTATTTGTTTGTTATGTAGCCGTGTTACACCGCATGACTCTTTCGCTGCTTTGATAATACCTCTTTTAAATGCTTTCCACATTTCTTCAATGTTTGCATCCGCTTCAGGTTCTATAAGATACTCTTCTAGCTTCTATTGGTATAATTCTCTGGATTCTGCTTGTGCCAATTTGTAGCTCTTCATTTTTTCCTTTGTTATTGTTTTTCTATGTCTTTGTTTTTTAATTTCTGTTTCTTTGCTTTTCATAACGAGTAAAAAGTGGTCGCTGCCAATTTCTGGGCCCCTATGTGCTCTTACGTCTTTCACTAGTTTCTGTTTGTTTTTGGAGATCAAGAAGTAATCTATGATTGATTTCTCATTTCTATTAGGTTGTACTCTCGTATACTTGTGTATGTCTTTGTGTGCGTAGAATGTGTTTGCAATTATTAGATCGTTTTCTACACGAAAATCTATAATTCTTTGTCCATTTCTGTTTGTTGCTAGTTCTCCCTCCTTACCCATATATCTCTCTATTCCTGTGTTGATTTTGCCTACCCTGCCGATCAAGTCTCCCATAATTATGATATCATTGCTTGTGTTATCTATTACTCTTTGCAACCCTTCAAAAAACTTATCTTTGTTATCTTTTTTATCATCTTCATTCGGACCATGAGCTACTATTATTGTATATTTTTGATCATTTTCTGTCGTCCAGTCTACTTTTAGTATTCTCTCATTTACATATTCTTCTTTGTAAAACAATTGAATTAAAGATATGAATTAAATTAAGGATGTCTTAAAATAAATTATAGATGTCACATCTTCGTAAATAACATGTCCAAAATTCGAATTTTCGATGTCTTAAATTAATTTTTGATATCAAGAATTGAATTCTGGATATGACATCTCCTTAAATAACATGTCCAGAATTTGAATTTGTGATATCTTAAATTAATTTTGGATATCAGGAATTGAATTATGGATATCACATCTCCTTAAATAACATATCCATAATTCGAATTTTTGACATCTTAAATTAATTTTGGATTTCACTTCAAAGTGATTGAATTGCTTTGTGTCGGTAAATCAGATTTCCTCAGCGAAATGATGACTAAATGTATGACCAAGACCTATGTTATAATTTTCAAAACAAATACCCTACAAAAAGAAATTATACTTCATTTCACGTAAGAAAATACCGTTGGTTTATACAGGAATATAAATTCTGCTCTTTGATTGGTCAGAATGCAATCACAAAAACAAAACGAATCACCTGTCTGTTGTCGTTTATCATATAATATGTGTTGAGTATTAAAAAATAGGCTTTGCTTATATACATTTAGTCATGATGAAATCTGAATTACCCTCACAAAGCAAATTTAGTAATTTTAAACTAGACCGCACCGAATTCTTGATATCAAAAATTCGAATTCTGGACATGTTATGTATGGATATATGATATCCAGTATTCAATTCTTGATACCCAAAATTAATTTAAGATGTCAAAAATTCGAATTACAGACATGTTATTTAAGGAGATGTGATACTCATAATTCAATTCTTGATATCCAACATTAATTTATGTTAAAAATTCAAATCCTTGATATCAAGAATTGATTTATGGATATCAAAAATGGAATTAAATATATAAAAAATTCAAATACAGATATCCAAAATTGAATTCTGGACATATTAAATTTACTTTTGATGTCGAAATTCAGTATCATTTTAAAATGTCTAAAATTTCATTTTTCATATGTATAAATGTATTTTTCATATTCTGTAGTCAATTCTGGATATCTGATATTCAATTTTTGACATCCTAAATTATTTAAGGATGTCTGAAATTCATTTTAGACGTCCTTAAAAATGTCCATAATTCAATTTTAGATTTCTTTTAATAATTAAGGATATCTGAAATTAAATTTTTGACGTCTTTAAATAATTTAAGAAGTCTTTAAATATAGAATAAATAGTAAAACTGCGTTCCATAGATATGTTATTGTTTTCAGGCAACACAATACAAAATTTAAAAATCTGATGTGGTCAGCACATTACCTTCCGTCAGTTCTATGTATTTTGTACAAATTTTATACAGAAAGTTCCTTGCTAAAGATTATATTTCTTGTACTTTACCTTCCGGCAGATGCATGTATTTTATGCAAATTCCATACAGAAAATTTATAGCAAAAGATCCTATATTTCCAGTAAAATTAGACGACAAACACACTATGTCAATTTCACTTGACACTGACATCTTTCAATCAAAATTTTCTTAATATAGTAGCTGTTTCCATAGCTATGTCAATTTCACTTGACAAAAATTTAATTTCTTTATAATTTTTTAACTCTATATCCATTTAATATTAAGTATAAAATGTAGTCAAATCGTATAGAGAAAAAAATATTCTTTAATATTTATAATAACATTAAACGTGAAAAAATGATATTTAACATAGTTTTTTCAAGAAAAACTGTTAAAATCTTCAAATGAAGGTACTTCCGGTTGTCCAATTCTAACCAAAATCTAATCAGCTCTTCACATGTATGTAACGAAAAGAAATACGAAAGAATTATAATTTTTAGAATTGTAGTATGGAAGTTATCGTAGACGAAAATTTTGTTTCATACACACACACACACACACGGACACACATACAGACATCATCGTAAAAATAGTAAAATCGTATTGTAGGGACCCTAAAACGTGCTTATTCATCAAAAACTCACCACCGAATTTTTTGACCAAACACAATACCTTCCTTACCTAAAGTTGACGGAAGGTAAAAACAATAATTTATAGGAGCAACAGATTACTTTATTAAAAATAATATTTATTTACAGGCACAAATTATGTAAATCAAGCTTTATTGAATCCTAACCTAACCTACAGAACTAATCAGCAGAATAGTTCAACCACATTTTTTATCATGAGGTTTGTAATTCGTTGGTGGTTTTTAAATATTTCTCTTTTGTTTATATCGCCTCATATATTTCTACACCTACTCTGTTTGAAGTAACGAAAGAATTTTAACAGATTCTCGACAATCCATACGTTAAACCATGGAGGCATAAATAATAAATAAATATGGAGGGAACGCTAGCTGAAACATTGAAGCCGGATGCTCCCACTCCAATGGGCTAGTTTTTGGAGATTATGACTTTCATTGCTAGATGGCTCACATAATACTGCGTCTTGGTTCGTACGAAAGCAACATGTCATAATCGCCGAGTCATTGTCAAATACAAGTTATTGGCGACAAAATTCAAAGTGGGTGACGTCTGGTGGCAGATTTGTGAACTAGAGGAATAAGGAAACGTTGATAGCATACATTGAAACGTATGTAATTTTAAACCGGTTTAATTTATATTTGTTGTAAAAGATAGTGACATATAAAGTGTCTATTACATTTTCAGGTTTAAATAATGATCAGTAAATGCCATAGATACTGCTCAGTGCCACAATGCAGTAATTGCAAGTCAAAAAGTGTAAGTTTACACTATATCCCAAGTGACAAAATATGATCTTGAAATTTTCTTCCCATATAGCTTTGACATCTATAGTCGATTCTATTTTTTCTTTTTTAAAACAGGATGGCTAAATTCTTCTAATTTTATAGCCAAACTAAACTGTTTATCATCCTTTTTAACAAATTTCTCGTTACTTATTCCAAAACGGTACAACTTAATTTTTCTATTTCTTCTGCTCTGTAATATACAAACCCATAATCAAATAAATTAATAACATAATAATAATGATAACTTTTGTTGTAAAACAATAAATATAGTTTTGATTTTTTACTAACCTGTTTATATGCAACAAAACTGTAACAATATGTTTGCATTTGCCTCCCAATCCTGCTCTACAACTAAATTTTGCTGTCCAGTAATTTATATTCTCATTTAATAAAATTTCAATCGCATGAGGATCTCCACTCAAATGACTGGTTTTTAAACAAGAACCCAGTATTGTACCTGATCCATCATTTTTTCTTTCACAAAGCAAAACATCTGCTTCGCATTCGTTTATAGGACGTGCAGAAGCAGTGTGTTTAAAATTATCACCTAACTTTATGTTAATTTTCTCCATATTAAATACTTTATACTACGAAGTGCATATTGCCAGCAATAAGGAATGAGAGAACTTTCCTTATTCCTCCGCCATCTTGCTACCGTCTGGCCTGCCACCTATAGTTCAGTTTTTTCGCCAATCTGCGTTATTTAGTAAAACCAACAATTTATTTACTAAATTATAACTCAATTTTGACATGACATAATCCCAACAAGACATGTGCTTTTTTTGTAAGGGTAGCATTAACGTCAGTGTACGTGTATGTGATTTGTTTTTGTGTATTTTGAACATAAGATGAGTTATGAGTAGGTGCACTCTGTGTTGGCCCTTTCGATCTTTTGAAACCTGTGATTTCTTCGCGCAGCTCGCCCACTGGCGTTGTATCCCGGGATATTCAATTAAACGTCAAATTTTCAATAGTTTCGTAGAAAAGTTAGGAAAGTCTTGATATGCATTGTAATAATAATTAAACTTTGTACAATAAATAAATAAAAAATATAAAAACAGCTATATATGATAAAAGTATAAAACGTTATTTTATTTTGAGATATGAAATATGCGAGCGCGGGAAATTCAATTAAACGTCAAACTTTAAATAATTGCGGAGAAAAGATAGAAATAAATAAAAAATATAAAAATAGGTATTTATGATAAAAGTATAAAATGTCGTGTGTGTGTGTGTGTGTGTATGTGTATGTGTATGTGTATGTGTATGTGTATGTGTATGTGTATGTGTATGTGTATGTGTATGTGTATGTGTATGTGTATGTGTATGTGTATGTGTATGTGTATGTGTATGTGTATGTGTATGTGTATGTGTATGTATGTGTGTGTGTGTGTGTGTGTGTGTGTGTGTGTGTGTGTGTGTGTATGTGCGCGTGCGTGTGTGAGTGAGTGAGCGTGCGTGCGTGTGTGAATGAGTGAGCGTGCGTGCGTGCAAGTGAGTGAGTGTGTGCGAGCATGCGTACGTGCGTGTGTGTGTCAAATCGTGTAGAGATTAAAATATTATTTAATGTTTATAATAACGTTATGTGAAAAAATGATATTTAGCATTGTTTTTTTCTAGAAAAACTATTAAAATCTTCAAGTGAGGGTACTTCCGGTTAACCAATTATAACCAAAATCTAATCAACTCTTCATATGGATGTAACGAAGAGAAATACGAAAGAATTACAATTATTGAAAATGTTGTATTAGAGTTATCGCAGGGCAAACACACACAAACATCGTAAAAATAGTAAAATCGTATTCTAGAGGCCCTAGAACGTGTTTATTGATTAAAAACTCATTACCGAATTTTATGACCAAAGACAATATCTTCCTTACCTAAAGGTGACGGAAGGTAAAAAGTAAACATAACAATAGGAAAGGAAATCAATACAGTTTTCAGCATAAGTAAATATGTAGGTATGTATTTAGATTAATAAAATTAACGATTCACAAAAAAAGTTTAAGCTAATCCTCATTTTTGCACTAGTAAATTCTATTCTATCTCTATAAAATTTAATCTTCATTTTATTATCAAAAAAGGTAGTTACTTGGATTAGATTAGACTATATTTTTAGAAATAAACTGCCAAAATTAGAGTAAAATTCGCTAATCCAAAAATAAGGATTAGCTTAATATTTTTTGTGACTCAGACTGTAACTGGCGGGTGGTATTGTGTTGGCCACACTAGATTTTTAGTCTTGAAAAAGACTGATGAATAAAAGAAAAGGAATAATGAAAAACTAATAGGAATAACTGGATTCAATCAAAACTGAAATATTACAAAACGGGAAAAAATGTATAAATAAACAAATGAAATATACGAAACAAAAACGCGTGTATCAGCATAAAATACGTAAAATAGTCAAGTACTACAATGCAGTGTTCAAAATTTGAGTTAATTTGTCTCGCCATTATTCCGTAACTTCTGTAAAGTGTTCGAAATCATATTACACGGAAAGTTGTGCGAACAAAATAAATGTTTTATCTCACAGCAACAACAAGGATTTGTTGCAAAGAGACCAACTATAACAAACCTGACACTTACACTTATTATTGGCATTTGATAAAGGAAGTCAAGTTGATGTCATCTATATTAACTTCCAAAAAGCATTTGATAAAATAGAGCACCATATACTATTACATAAACTAAGTAATCTAGGGTTCAATGTAAACTTAATTCAATTACTTTCTTCATGCCTGTTTGATAGAAAACAATTTGTAAAATACAATGATTTCTCTTCCCAGTACTTTACACCAACATCCGGTATCCCAAAGGGTTCGAACCTAAGACCTCTACTATTCGTCTATTTTATCAATGATCTGAGCAATTTAATATCCTGCAGTCATCTCCTTTTTGCCGATGATTTAAAAATCTATCCTACAATCGAAGCAAATACCAATTGTGAAATGCTCCAATCTGTATTGAATGGTGTAGTAGAAAGGTGTACATCAGTACATCAAATAAATTTGATCTTAATGTTAGGAAGTGTAAAATAGTTTCATATTACAGAAAAATCTCCTCTACTATTTAATTACTACATAGATAATCAGATTCTCAAAAGATCACCACAATCAAAGATTTGGGAATTAAATTTGACCACATGCTTACATTCAATCCACATATTATGGAACCTATTAAAGCTTAACACAGAACACTGGGTTTCATTTTTCGAAAATGTAAAGATTTTAACAACCAATGTACTCTAATTACACTTTACTTCTGCTTTGTGAGATCTAAATTAGAATATGGCTTACTGATTTGGTATCCTTTTTATAACAAACATATTAATGCTATAGAATCAGTACAACGACGCTTTTTAAAATATCTTTCATTTAAAAATGGACTATATCTAAAAAGACGAGTAGATGAAACTCACTTATTACAAAAATTTAAGTTTCAATCACTTGAAACCACAAGGGAAAGTCAATCTGTTATGTTTCTGGCGAAGATATTGCAATACAAAATTGACTGCTCCGAATTATTATTTAAACACAAAACCAGGAACAAAACTAAAAATAGAAATATAACTACACTAACAATAGGTACACTAAATATAAGAACTCTAGTAGGCGAGGATGGAATGGATCCCACTGAATAGGAAAAGAAGAAGAGGTGGATAATTCAAGCGCTGGCAAGACGAAATCAGGAAGTACGCCGGAAAAGCATGGACAAGAGAAACCGAAAATATAAGAGAATGCCACCAAATGGGGGAGACCTTTGCCCAAAAAGGTTTGGATGAATTCTGTACTTGCGAATGAATCTATAATCACTGTCATATTTATTAAACTTTTATTATTGTTAACATTATGGTATAAATATTTAATATGTAAATACTTAAGGGATTTATCAATAAAGTCTATTATTATTACAAAGATTTAACTTTTAATCACTTGAAACCAGAAGGGAAAGTCAATTTGTTATGTTTCTGGCGACGATATTGCAATACAAAATTGACTGCTCCAAATTATTATTTAAACACAAAACCAGGAACAAAACGAAAAATATAAATATAACTACACTAACAATAGGTACACTAAATGTAAGAACTCTAGTAGGCGAGGATAGAATGGATCCCAGTGAATAAGAAAAGAAAAGGTGGACAATTCAAGCGCTGGCAAAACGACATCAGGAAGCACGCCGGAAAAGCATGGACAAGAAAAACCAAAAATAGAAGAGAATGGTACCAAATGGGGGAGGCCTTCTCCCAAAAATGGTTGGATGAATTCCGTACTTGCGAATGAATCTATAATCACTGTAATATTTATTAAACTTTTATTATTGTTAACATTATGGTATAAATATTTGATATGTAATACTTAAGGGATTTATCAATAAAGGCTATTATTATTATTACAAAGATTTAACTTTCAATCACTTGAAACCAGAAGGGAAAGTCAATCTGTTATGTTTCTGGCGAAGATAATGCAAGACAAAAATTGATTGCTCTGAATTATTAGCATATTTATATATAATTGTACCATGCATTGCTTCAAGAAACAATAAGGTTTTTTGCTGTCCTTTCACAAGAACTAATCTAAAGTTAAAATCACCAGTTTATATAATGTGCAAGAATTCAAATAATATTGCAAGGGATATGGATATACCGGATGTCTTAGCCCAACCGACACATGAGGGTATGGAACGCCTTTTTACTCTTTAATCAAAAATTTTATAAAAAAAAAATTAAAACAACCATCTCTGTTATTCCTTTAATTTCAATGTTACTTGTATTTACGTGATACAATAGGCTAGGTATACAACGTCATAATGTACATAGCTTGCTCTGTATAGAGTGCCTTCAATAAGAGTGATGCCAATGGTGGTCTTCATTTTCATTGGCTACAGCAATGACCGCCATATTTGTTCCATTCTGTTCATGGTTTAGCTTGCTTTGTATAGGATTTCGTGTTTGTTTGATAGTTTATATTGAATTTATGTAATTATTAGTGTTTAATTTCTTTTAATATTAATTACTACACCTTAGTTTTTATGTACATGGTAGTTTTAGTGCAGTTTAAGTGCATATAAGGACACAATTTGTGATAAGTGACTGCATCGATGATTATTTAATAACGAGGTAAGTAATATAAGCCAATTTTATGTAATAAATAAATAGAATGTAAAGTTTTGTACACGATAATAGCCAGTTGCAAATTTATTTAAGTATTTATCAAATGAATTATATCCAATTGAAACCAAATTGTAAGACATAACCAATCTTTGCTGCTGTCATTATTTCGGTTTGACATTTATATTTCATTTAAAGAATACTTCAAATTAATTATTGTTGACAACAAAATAATTCGTTAATATTTTTAATAAATACATACATACATAAAATCACGCATCTCCCACTTAGAGGGTTCGTACAAACCCGAAATAAATAAATAAATGGGCAGTGTATTTTGTACACAACTGTGAACAAGTATATTTCGCAGAACAAATTTTAATGGAATATGCAAATGATTTGATTTACTTGTAATTGTTATATTATTTCATTATAATGAATGTTTTTTGTATAGATGGTTGGCTGCTGTGCCTTTGGTTGCTCCAATCGGTCAGAGAAAGGATTTCTTATGAAAGCATTTCCTACGGATCCGGATCGCAGAAAAACATGGGCAGCTAAAGTGAAACAAGAGGGTTGGACACCAACTAATTCGTCTCGACTTTGTGAAGTAAGTAAAATTTAATTAAAAGTGTATTCATGTTTTATTAATTTTTTTACTAATAATAATATTCGACTTATAGATCCACTTTGCACCTGAGATGTGGGAAAAGACGAGAGAAGATGGCAAGAGGATTCTAAAACATAATGCGATTCCCACAATATTTAGTTTTACTGTACCGACGAAGAGAAGAAGGTCGCCGGTGAAAAGAAGATATCCAACACTTCAATTACCTGCCCCTGAAAATGTAGCAACGTTTGAACCACAACCCTGCACGTCTACAGCAAGAACTGAAAATAAAGGATCCTCCTCTTCAACAAGTTCATCGCCAGTACGATCATTATCACCAATGGAAGAAAAACTACGATTAAATAAAAAATTACGCCAATATGAGACATCGTATAGGAAATTACTTCATAAAACAATAAAATATAAGAATCAAGTTCGGGCTTTGAAACGGAAAACTAAACGTTCTAATTCTGAAGATGAAAAATTGTTACGCAAGATTTTTAATGATGATCAAATTTTGACATTACGAAGGAAATCCACAAAATTTATGAAATGGTCCAACAGTACCATGATGAGAGCTATAAAACTAAAATTTTCTTGTGGAACTAGTGGATATGAAGAGTTGTTACGGCAAAAAATACCTTTACCATCTCTTAGAACAATAAGCAGGAGATTGCAGAATATTCATTTTGATAGTGGTATATTACATGAAGTTTTTTCATTTCTAAAGTTAAAGATAGAAAGTTTCAAAGAAGATCACGAAAAAGATTGTGCTCTAATTTTGGATGAGATGGCAATAACACCAGGAAATACATATGATACAGGACTAAAGAAATATTTGGGTACTGTAACATTACCAAAACATGAAGGAACAGCAACTCACGCTCTGGTAGTTATGATTGGAGGAATTACTGCACGTTGGAAACAGACAGTGGCTTACTATTTAACAGGAGACTCAGTGAATGGTGCTATATACCAAGATATTTTATTTGAAATTATTAATAAAACGGAACAGCTGGGTTTAAATGTTTTAAGCATCACACCTGACATGGGCGCGTCTAATCAAGCCTTATGGAAACTGTGGCAAATAACAGCAGGAAGATATTCCCAGACCCGCAATTTTATTGTGCATCCAACTAATCCACAGAAAAAAAATTACATTTTTGCAGATGTTCCACATTTATTTAAAAACATCAAGAATATGCTTATGACGAATAAAACAATAGAAATATCCGAAAATATCAGAATAAAACATAATTTACCAACAAATGTTATATCTGCTCAGCATATTAATGAACTTTTTGACTTTGACAAAGATCATGATCTTCGGCTTGCACCCAAATTAACAGAAGAAGATTTAGCTCCGACTCACTTTCAAAAGATGAAAGTATCGAAGTCTACCCACGTCCTAAGCCATGATGTTAGTAGTGGTTTAAAATTTTTAAGCGATGAGCTAAATAAACCAGAATATAAAACAACAGCATGGTTTCTGGATACTTTAGAAAAGTGGTTTAAATTGATGACTTCACGCCATCCATTATTTGCATTAAGCAAAATAAAAATTGATGAATATGACAGGGCTATTTCATTTTTAAAAGAAGTAGTAGAATTATTTTCTACTTTAAAAGTTGGGAAACAAAAAATGTGGAAACCATCGCAAACAGGATTATTAATATCAACAGAATCCGTTCTTAACCTTCAGGAATTTTTGTTAGAAAGTAAAGGTTATAGTTTTGTTCTTACTTCTAGATTTACGCAAGATTGTTTAGAGAATTTATTTAGTGCAATTAGATCTAAACAAATCATACCAAATGCACAGCAGTTTAAAAATAACTTAAAATTAATAACTGTTTCACAATATTTAAAAGATGTTTCCAAATCGAGTTATGATAAAGATGAAAGAGAATTTTTGTCAGACTTTTTGGACGTAGTAGCAACAAATACTGCACCAACATATGATATAGTAAGCTTCCCTTCTAATTTTCAATTACAAAATGTAAATTTGAATATTTCAGAACAAAATTCTTTATACAGTATTGCAGGATATTTAATTATGAGTATTAAAAAAACTTCAAAAATTTGTGATAATTGTATATATTCAGTAGGGTCAAAAAGTTATATAAAACTTCAGTGCAGTAAATATGTTAAAATCAAAAGTTTCAAAAAAGACACTTTATTTTATTGTAACGAAGAAACATTTAACTTTTTTTTAAATCTAGAATCTGCTTTTAGACAGTACTACAATATTGTTTCTAAACAAAATATCAATTTAAAAGATTTTTTTATTGAGAAATTAAATGAAATATCAGGAGTCGATTTTATATTAAATTGCCATAATTTAAAACAAAAAATAATAAAACGATTTGTTTTATTTAGGCTGAAAATTGCAAGCAAAAAACTAGAACGTAAGAAAATATTACATGCTAGTAAATCATTAATGTCTTCCACTTTGTAATTTGAGTTTTTTTTGTTATTGTAACCTTTTTATAAATATATTTTTACAGTAAGAACCATTTTTCCTATATTTCAATATACTTATATTATCTTGATGAACTCATTTTTGATACCTACAATAAATTATTTTTTTTTTTGTTCATGTAAAATTTATTGGTTTATTTTGTTTATTAATGCTCTTCCTTTTAAATTAAATACTAATTTTGTATGCAAATGATTTGAAATGAAATATTTCATCTTACGCATGAAGTCTCTTCTGACGGTAAGTTTTCTTTTTATTTAAATATAATGATTTTACATGCATTTCATGGGTCTATATATTTTTAAAATTTTGAAATATGTGTATACTATAAATTTTTAAATAAAATATATATTAATTTCAAGTAATATGTTTGTAATAAAATATTTTCGTGTTATGCTTGTATTCTATGCATGTTAAATTGGAACAAATATGGCGGCCACAATCGTATGTCATCACTCTCATTGAAGGCACTCTAGCTCTGTATATCTCCTGCTCCTGCCAAACACTGTGTCATAACGTACAAATCTATCCATGTCATGTACACAGATCGCCCTGTACATCGTCTGCCAAGCACTGTTTCAGAAAGTACAAATCTAGCCCATGAAGTTCGCGCATATCAACTTCGCGCGCTAACAAATTTAAAAAGTACACTCCGCTCTACAAATTGTAACTAAAAATAAATTATTAAATCGAAATAGGTTTATAGTTATAGTAAGCACCGATAGAAGTAACGTAATATAATTTATGAAAGTTAACGAAAATTTAAAATAATTTAATGTTAGTTTTTTGAATTAAAGCATCAAATAATAAATCAGTCTTATGTGAATCACTTATGATTTGTTATTTGTATATGTATAATATCAGTTAAGTATTTACATTATAAATACATGGGAATGGTATGTAACTGTTCTTAGTATTAATTAATAATATACAACATAGTTTATAAAAACATAATATTTGTTGCAAGAAACTGATATCAATGGAATAATGTATGAGACGGATGTTAATATAGGGCACGGAAGATCACGTGACCTACCATATGTTTTGTCCCTTTCTCACTTCAGACTTGATCTTCAGCTCTGTCCCATGCTAACTTCAGACTATACTTTCGACGCAGTACGCATGCGTCAGTTTGAATAGATTTTTATTGAATTCTTCAATAATATAATATAATGGAAGATAACAATGTGATCATATGTATATTCATATGTATTATGATCAGGATGTTCGTAGTCTTCATTCTTATTTAAAAAGAAAATATTACCAACAGTAATTGACAATTTATAAATTTAGAGCTTCATCAACGACCTACTATCAAATCTGAGTAATCGATAATATGTCAGCAAGTGATATTCTCATAAACATAAACGGCCACGAGTCACAGACGACGTCTCTCTTGTTTTTCAGATGTAACCTACCTACCACACCTACCCTACCTATACAAATTGTCACTTGTTACTTATGTTCAAATATTATTAGGTTTTAAATATTACATCGATAATCGGTGCTTGATCAGCTTGATGGGATAGCAAACAGTTTTATATTATAGTCCGACGACAAACTTGCACCCAACAACGCACTGGCATCGTTTGAAAAATAATAACAACACTCACAAACAACAATAAAAGAAATAACAACAAACAAGATAACAAAAAGAAACAAATAATAAAACACTACAATGAATAACAATAACACAATCAATCGATATATGCACAAGAACCGCCACATAACAAAATGGCAACAAATTCCACGATTGCGCAACTTCATTCTTAAAATTTACCGCTAGAAAAATATGACAGCTATTCAAACTGACGCATGCGCACTGCGTCGAAAATACAGTCTGAAGTTAGCATGGGACAGAGCTGAAGATCGAGTCTGAAGTGAGAAAGAGACAAAACATATGATAGATCACGTGATCTTTCGTTCCCTATAGTTTTAAATGGCACAAGACAAATAAAACTCTTTTAAGTTTGAGTCACTTTTCAAATTTATTTTATATCACACAATGACAATAATTATGCATAGATATAAATGTTTAAGTGGAAAATGATACTGACAGAAAACAATTCCAAGCTATCTAAACACGATTATTAACGAAATCTATATGCAATAGAGAACGGGCACTCAGCTGTTTCCGGTAACCTTCGACACAGCTGATCTTGCTGCCCTGGCCTGTAACTGACTTCATTGGCAACCAACTTTCTTGGCGCTAATTCAAAATCTGAAGTCAGTTTGCCTTACATTTTGGTGAAAACACCAAATTTTTTTAGTGTTTCATTGTCCGAGCTTAATAGGTGGTTTTTACAATGTCTATGTATTTCAAGAAGCTATCACCTGATATGCAACTTCGCTATTTAGCTAAAATCAAGTTAATTAGTAATATTGAGCCGTATGATTGCGATAAAAGTGAGTTTTCATAGGATATATCGGATTTTCCGAATATTTTGTCAATGGATATAATCAATTATCTTATTACCAACAAAGTGTTTACACCCAAGCGTAATTAAACGCTTTAAGGAGTTATAAGCATAAAGTTTTATCAGAGCAGTTAATGATATAGAAATTTGAAAGAAATGTATTAATTAAAGGATAAGGGAGTAATTTAACAATGAAATGAAGTGAAATATTTATAACTTCTATACTCCAAATACAATATTTTATCTCATAAAATGAAATAAACCTTTTAGTTTTTCTAGAGTTGTTGCGGGGTCATTGACCTCTAAAAATTAAAATTTGTCTAGAATTATAAATATTAGTCTACAAATTACTTTTTCATGAAATTTTTCTTCTAAATAGGTATTATATTTACAAAATATGCTTTAATAAAGGTATTTATTTTAAGTTTAAATTTTCGTTTATTAATGTAACAACTTCACACCGCACGGGGCAGCAAGATCAGCTGTTTTGAAGGTTCACGGAAACAGCTGAGTGCCCGTTCTCTATAGAAATGAAATCAAGTAGTGTACGAAGTCTCCATGCCACAACGTCCTAAAGAATAACCAAAAAAACAATCTTAGACATGTCTAACATAAACATGCTACATGAATTTGTTTAAAAAAAAAACTTGTCTTACCAATGCTATCTTATGCTGTAGAAAGAAGCTAAAACATTGAAACATATAAAATGAGGACAGCGGACAGCTTATAAAGGAATATTAAGAAAAAATTCTCCTAAAGGAACAGACTAGATATCAATTAATTTCAATTTTTTTATAACCCTATTTGCGGGTGTAAAGTATGACGTTTTGGCCCTAGAGCGATTTAATATATCATACAAGCTCTAATTTTTATTTTGAATAAATAATGTTATTGTTACAATTTAAACAATTATTAATATTGATTTTCGGACGTTTATCAGGTTCTTCTTGAACAACTTGTATTTGCTTTGTGTTATTCTGAATTTGGTTAGAAGTGAGGCCTCTCTATCACCAACCAAAATTTGGTTATGAATTTTTAATATATTTTTCACTGAATTTTTGATGTAATTTGCAGCAACTTCTGTTGATTTCCAACCACCATCACGTCTCACACTTGCTGTCTCTACTGAGGCATCAGCCAACAAAGATGCTGAGGAACGTCGAAAACAGTGGCCGGTATATAATTTTGCATCCGGTAACTCCAGATATGTTGCAGTTTCCATAGATATTTTATCAAAAGTATTTTTGCCAACTACTTGTATTGAACATTTCCATTTTTATAAAAAACGAAGAAGCGCCTGTGCTCAATTTTGGGTTGGCGTAAAGCAGCATACTTTTTGTATATTTCTAAAAAAATCGGTGACTTTTCTTTATTGTCTAAAACTGTAAATATACAGTCAATTTTAGTCAGATTCTCGTATATTCACCAACAGTCCGTTTTCTATATTTTGTATGTCATCGATTGTTAATTCTTCCCGACGACATGCTCCAGCAATTGGCGAAAAAATTCAAAGTGGGTGACGTCTGGCGGCGGTTTTGTGAACTAGAGGAATAAGGAAACGTTGATAGCATACATTGAAACGTATTTAATTTTAAACAGGTTTAATTTATATTTGTTGGAAAAGAAAGTGAGATATATAGTGTATATTACATTTTCAGGTTTAAATAATGATCAGTAAATGCCATACATACTGCTCAGTGCCACAATGCAATAATTACAAGTCAAAAAGTGTAAGTTGACACTATATTCCAAGTGACAAAATATGATCTGGATATTTTCTTCCCTTATAGTTTTGACACCTCCAATCGGTTCTATTTTTTTCTTGTTTAAAACAGAATCCCAAAATTCTTATAATTTTATAGCCAAACTATATTGTTTATCATCCTTTTTAATAAGTTTTCCCCTTACTTGTTTCAAATCTGTACAACTTAATTTTTCTATTTCTGCTACTTTGTAATACACAACCCCATAAACAAATAAATTAATAGCATAGTAATAATAATTCTACAACTAAATTTGCTTTCCAGTAATTTATATTCTCATTTAATAAGATTTCAATTATATGAGGATCTCCACTCAAATGACTGGTTTTTAAACAAGATCCCAGTATTGTACCTGGTCCTAAATCTTTTATTCCATCTAAGCAATACATGTCCAGCCTTAAAAACTGCTTCGTCTTCCTTTATAGGACGTGCAGAAGCAATGTATTCAAAAATATAACTTAGGTTTAAGTTAATTTTCTCCATATTAAATACTTTGCACTTGGAAATGCATATTGCCAGAAATAAGGAATGAGAACTCTCTTTATTCCTCCGCCGGCAAGGAATCCAGTGCACTATATATATATTTACTGTAAAGTTGAATAACAGAATACCATTTTCAATAGTTGCAAATATCGTCCGCTTGAGGGATTCACGTTAATTTTAGTCGCCAATAATTATTGTTGCTTGTAACATCGATGAATGTGACCAAACTTTTCATCATCTCGCATTACACCTCAGACGAAACATAATTAGACGCCGCATTGCCTATACTGCGCAATGGTTTGTTGTGATGCCATTCCTTCCCCGGGTGAGGGGTTAGGTGAGGATAGGAGGGGATCAGGCGTTTGTTTTGTACAGCGTGTTGCCTGCCTAGTTTGTTATTATCTCGTTCAAATAAGGTTCGAATGTGATTTTTTAAGGTTAGGTGCGGTGTTTACGTTTTGTGTATATTTTGTATTTAAACTGTAAGTGATTCAGCATGGTTCATTATTGTTTGGTATTTGATGAACCATCAAATGTCAAAAAGCTCAATAGAAGCTTTCATCGGTAAGTTTTCCTATAAATATAGATCTGTTAATTACTACAAAAGATTGTGTAGGTTGCCAAAGGATACCGATAAAAAGACGAATGGTTGAATATAATGCATCAACAAGGCATTATTTTCAAACGGGTCCCGTCGAAATATTCATTGGTCTCTTCTCAGCATTTTGAAGAGTCTTGTTTTCTTGGTAATCGATTAAAAAAAGGTGCGGTTCCAACTATCTTCGATTTACCAAACATTTCTTCAATAAGGAAACAAATACAGAATAAGTAAGTACTTAAAATTTAAATTAACGCTCGAAAATAAATGAAACAAAATAAATGTTATCAGAATGAAGACCCAAGTTTCGACCGATATTTTCCCTGTTGCTTCAACATCTAGGTGTGTAAACTTGCAATTATTTTTGATTAAAATGAAATTTAATAAATTGTTTATACATGTAGGACTGCAATCGATGATGATCAAGATGATGATTCTCCAAAATCAAGCATTAGTGCTATAAGTGGAATCACATTATTATCAGGAGAAAAGGAAAATTTCGAAGGGAGGTAATTTGTTATAAAAATAATATACATTACATTTTCTTAAATTGTTAAAATTTGCAGACTGCAGGCAGGAAGTTCTGTAAGCTCAACGACTGTAACTGCTTCTGAATCTAGGATGGAAATGGAAAAAATAAAGGTTGCAAAAGAAAAATGGTAAGTGAAGTTTTCATTTAACATTCAGACGTGCCTTTTTACACTGCTGAAGATTAAATTTTAAGTGTTCCTTAAATTGGCAATATCGTATCGAAACTAAACTTCAAATGAGTAATTGAATATTGCTTTCAAAATTTTGATTTGCATTTTGTTAAAGTCAAGCTCAAAATTTAAGTGCCAGTGGTGCAACTGGGCATTAATAAATTACCAACAACAAAGTATTTTGTTTTACATTTACATAAATGTTATTTTTCATCTGTATTGCAGTTTACAACGTAAAATGGAATGTTCTCCGTCTTTAAAAACAAAGGACACTAATTCCAATAGCAGCAATTCATCTCCTTTAATATCAGCGAGACATTTGATGAAAAAGTACAAATATCGTAAAAAATGCTAAACATCAACTTTTATCTATATTTTTTTTAGATAAAAATGATAATGAATCACCAAAATCAAGCATTACTGCTATTAGTGGAATCAAATTATTGTCAGGAGATAAAAGAAATGAAGGAGAAAAGTATTTATATATATATATATATATATATATATATATATATATATATATATATATATATATATATATATATATATATATATATATATAAATAAACATTTGTATGTTGTTAAATTATTGTTAAAATTTTCAGATCACGGTTAAGTAGATCTTTAAGTTCAACGACTGTAACTGCATCTGAAGCTAGGATGGAAATGAAAAAAATACAGGTTACAAAGAAGAGAAGGTAAATGAATTTATAAATAAGAATACCAGACTTTATTACTAAATAATACCTTTATATATGACTAATATTTGTTTTACAGAAATAAACGTTATCTTAAACCTAGGTATATCGGAGATTGTCTATCAGATGATTTAGAAACGCCGAGAAAGAGAAGAAGAAATTGGCAAGTAGCTAAACAGCAAATTATAAATCAAAGAAGGAAAATAATATATTTGAACAAAAAAAAAGACGCTTAGAAAATCGGATCACCAATTTTAACATGTTGATGAAGGAATTAAGAGAGAAGCAAAATCTTTCAGAAAATGCAGAATCTGTTAGGGTATTTTGTGTATTATATTTTCATTTATGAATATTAATATTTTCTATGTTTTATTTCAGGCATCACTGTCTGATTCTGGAAGAGAATTATTTGAAAGAATGTTACGTGGTTCCAAACAGCGAAAATTTTCCCCCGAACTTACGTTACACTTTTATTCAGCTAAGGCATACAACTTTGTTCGGGAAAAATTTAACAAATGTTTGCCTCACCCTTCAACCATAACTAAATGGTTCCAATCTATAAATGGTGAACCGGGATTTACTCAGGAAGCTTTGGGGGCTTTAAAATTAAAAGCTAAAGAAGCAGAAGCGAGAAACAGTAAAGTGTATTGTAATTTAGTTATGGATGAAATGTATATTAGGACAAAGGAAATCTGGACTAGTAAAGGTTACAAGGGGCGTGTAAATATTGGAACATCACTTTCGGATGAAGCTGAATTAGCTACACAGGCATTAGTTTTCATGGTTGTAGCTGTTAATTCCAATTGGAAAATACCAGTAGGTTATTTTTTAATTAATTCCTTAGGAGGCATTGAAAAGGCAAATCTTGTAAACCAATGTTTGAAATTTATTAGCCAGTGTGACGTGGAAATAATATCTGTCACTTTCGATGGTGCTCCTAGTAATATCACAATGATGAAACAGTTAAGTTCGTCCACAGAGCCTTCATCCAATTTAAGAACACACTTTTTACATCCATTTACAAATAAACCTGTATATTTTTTGTTAGACGCTTGCCATATGCTAAAGCTTTTAAGAAACTGTTTAGCTTCTATTAAAGAAATACATCATGATGATGGAGGAGTTATAAAATGGGATTTTTTAAAAAGTTTGTGTGACTTGCAAGAGAAAGAAGGTTTACACAGTGGCACAAAGCTACGAAAACGGCACATGAGGTGGTTCGATGAAAAGATGCGAGTGAAAATAGCAGCACAGACTTTGAGTAAGAGCGCTGCAGATGCTTTAACATATTTAAGCAAAGACTTGCAACTTGAACAATTTATTGGGTGTGACGAGACAATAAAATTTTGCATTTTAGTCAATGATTTATTCGACATTTTCAATAGTAGAAATTATTTATGTACATATGAATATAAAAAAACCGTTAGAAGTAGCTACGTGGGAGTGTGTAAATGAAAAATTTGAAGAAATAAAAATTTATTTTTCTAAATTGAAGATCAATGGCAGGCCAATTCTTGAAAGTCAAAGGAAAACCGGATTCTTGGGTTTTCTGATAAATATATCAAGTATCACAGAAATATATAAAAATTTTATTCTTGAAAAATCCGAACTCAAATTTTTGTTACTGTATAAATTCAGTCAAGATCATTTAGAAATCTTTTTTAGTGCAATTCGTAGTAAAGGAGGTTATAATAACAACCCTAACGCACTACAATTCGAAAGTGCATATAAGCGCCTGCTTATACACGCAGATATCAAGGGTTCATCAAGTGCAAATTGTCTTGCTATGGATTCTACGTCTATTTTGCACATACCCAGTAATAGCATTAATAAAATTCCTACTGGTGAAGATTTGACTGAAAGCTCCGAATTTCATCAAATAATTCAAGAAACCGACCATGATTATACAACGTCACAAATCTGGCACTTAACTGTTTATCAAAACGATGTAATTAATTATATTGCAGGATTTGTTGTGAAACGTTTAAAGAAGTGTATATCTTGCCATGATTGCTTGTCGCTTTTAGAAGGAGAAATAGCGTTATCTGCGTTGCAAAAAAGGAAAACATACGCGTGTTTGGTGAATGCGTCTCATTTTGTAACTACAGTATGCCAAACAGGTGAAAAATGCTATAGGCTTGCAGAACATTCGGAATATTTTAAGAAAAACAATATTATTTTATATCTAATTACACAAACTTTAAATATAGTACCAAATTTCATACTAGAATCATTTATTTTACAACATTTATTTCAAGATGAAATTTTAAATAACCACGCTATGCAATTAATAAAGCAAATTTTACATCATTATTTTAATTTACGCATCCATCACACTGTAGCTAGTGCCAATTTATTAAAACAAAAAGAAAAAATTCGACATAAATTAACAAAAACAATACATTTTAAAAATCAATAAATGTTTTTATAAAGGGTTATAGGGCTACTGGCGAACCTCCCTTTCAAAAAGGTAACGCGCCTTACGATAGTTCCTCAGTCCTTTTAAGGATAAGGAGGCGTGGAAAACTATCAATCTTGTATTATTTATTGTATCCATTCAATAAAAAATATGTGTGTATTATTTAATCTATCCATTTATTAATTCACATAACTCTTTCGTTTGTATTTCAATTAATCTTAAATTTCTATGTTCAAGTATTTGTTTCAAAAATGAATTTTGTGTTGCCCAATGCTTCGTTTTTCAAAACAATAAAAATAACACTTTATCTACATACTAATACTATATATCTGTTATATTATAGTGCAATCTTTATATTTTCTTTAGAAATGATTTATTTATAATCAAAATGTAAATATTTGATACCATCATCGTAAATATAATTCTTCTTTTTTAAACCAAAATCGCTTAATAGTTTATTAAATGACAGCTGCTGTCACTTTCAAATTGTTGAAAATGCAACCCGCATTTCATGAACGCCGCTAGCTAGCTCGGCACGCCCACTTAAGTTCCTGCATCACAACAAATGGTAATATGCGACACCAACTTTTAAATTCTTCATATGGCTTTTTGTATATCAAATTCAGTATCAGTAATATCTGGTGACGTACAAAGTAAATCTAGTTTGTTATCTTCCATATTTGTAAATTAAAGGAAAGTATTACAAATAAATTATAATTATAAAAAGTAAAATTTATAATAGTGTTATAACATGTATCATAGATGGCACTGTAGTATAAAGCTTGACTTGCATACTACATTATGCAAACGAAAATTCCTGGCAAATAGTTCTTTTCAAATATTTTCTGTACCGTAAAACTTTATGCGGTACATTACCATTGATATGTAGAGTATAAAAAATATATTTTTGCAACGTCTTTAAATTAAGATTCCTTGGTCATAGCATAAACTCAAAAATTTGGCACTAAAGAAAACAGAATTTTGTGCTCTTAAATTCAATATAAAATGCATCCTATAAAGTTTGTAGGAGAGATAAAAAAATGTTTTCCCATGTAAAAAGCCTATCTGTTAAAGATTCTCGTGTTCAAAACATCCCGATGCTAAGATATAAACTTGTTTTTGATAGTTCTTTGGCAATAATGGAACCGTCATACGTCGGTCTGTGAAAACCAGAGTTTGTTTGACATTTTTCTGAAGTTCAACTGAATACGACGACCAAACTCGTATTAACCGTATGTTTACAATTGTTAGCAATAAATAAAAGTCAAGGTCACCGATTTTTTTAGAAATATACAAAAGCATGCTGCTTTACGCTAACCCTAACTTTTGCACAAACTTTTTTTTATATAAAAATGGGAAATGTTACATCGAAAATAAATTATAAATTGCTAACAAAATTTTGGTTTGTGATAGAGTTCTCAACTTCTAAACAAATTCAGAATAACAGAGCAAATACAAGTTGTTCAAGAAGAGCATGATAATAGTTCCGTGAATCAATATTATGTCTAAATTGTAACAATAACATTAATAATTTAAAATAAAATTAGAGCTTTTATGATTTATTAAATCGCCCCAAGACCAAAAAATCATACTTTACGCCTACAAATAGAGTTATAGATATGTAATTTTTGGCCTATTCGTTCAAAAATGACATTTTTTAACCCTAATAACACACATTAAAACGCCTACTATTAATAGATTTATAGAAAATTTATTGATATCTAATTTGTTCTTTTAGGAGAATTTTTCCTTAGTATTCCTTTATAGGCTGTCCTCATTTTACATGTTTCAGCTGCTTCCCACAGAATAAGATAGCATTGGTAAGTCAGATTATTTTTTAAAAAATCATGTAATAATTTTCATTATATGTGTACGATTGTTTTTTGGTTATTATTTACGACGTTTTAGCTTGAAAGAATGACTTGATTTAACTTTTATTGCACATGGATTTCCTTATTTTTAAATATATTTTTTTGGAATTGTTTTTTGTCAATATAACTTTACTCTTAAACAGTTATATCTTACGTTATATAACTTTTCAATTTAAAATAAAATTAATTTTAAAGTTATTAAAACACAAAAGGGTTTTATTTGCCTTGTGCCATTTATAAAAATATATATTAACCTTGTAATTATCACATTCTTGCAACAAATATTGTCTTTATATACTTTATTATATATACAGATTAGGGGATTTTTATATTATTAATTAATTAATTAATACTATAAACATTTATATACCATTTCCATATATTTGTAATATAAATAAATTTAAATTTTTGTAACTTTTACAATTTATTACGTTATGACATCTATCAGTGCTATAACTATTAACTTATTCAATTTAATTTATAAGACGGAGTGTACTTTTTAAATTTGCAAGCGCGCGAAGTTGATACGCGCCAACTTCATGGGCTAGGTTTGAACGCAGTGATAATATATTAATAATAATAATAATAATATTTTATTGATCATATTATTAGAACATTTATGATACGTCAGGATATTAACATGAATTACGAGTATTAATTAATGTCAAAAAAGTATAAATTAAATAAAAGATATAACAAGATAAATGTCATGCATACTCCATCTTAAAGTTAATGTAGAAAAAAGAAAACGTAAAAGGTACGATTGAAAAATCTACAATTTATTATTTACCAGAGTAAATGACAACTGAAAAAAAAAGGAATAAATAATACGTAAAATCTGTTAGAGCTATTCATGAAGCGAGATATTTAAATATTCCTCAACAGAGAACAAACTGTGCGTGCAGAAGAGTTTTTTAATTCTGGATTTAAATTGTTTTAATCCTAATGATTTTATGGATGCAGGCAAGTGATTATATAATTTTACATTTATCGAATTTTTTTCAGAAATTTTGAGCCTATATTTTTTTATTCTGACATCCTCAGCGCTTCGAGTATTATAGTGATGTATATCACAACCTTTAGGGAGTATTGCAGATTGTTTGTGGATTTCAATTAAGCTTTCAAAAATATAGCAAGAAGGTAATGGAAGTATAGAAAGTAGTTTAAAGATAGATTTAGTGTGTTCAAAATAACCAACTTTTGTAATAATTCTAATAACATTTTTTTGCATGACAAACGCTTTATTTGCGCTACTAGAATTTCCCCATAGCACTACTCCATAAGTCAGAAGACTGTGAAAAAGAGCAAAATATACCATAATAAGGCATTTTTGGTCAAGATATTTAGACAATTGCCGAAATAAAAAAATTAAAGACGCAAGCTTATTACAAAGAGAGTTAATATGGTACATCCAGTTTGTTTTTCTATCGATAAAAATTCCAAGCACCTTAACTGCAAAGTCTTGATCTGAGTTAGATTACCCTGAATTGATGGTGGTAAATGGGTATCTGCGGTAGTTTCATGCAATGCGTGTGTGGTAGTTGATGTAAATATAAAGTGGGGCTATTTTCCATCTCATAACATATCAAACCTATTTAACTACGGACACATATACCACTACTTCCACGAAACCATTTAGTTTGATGTAGTTACGCATAAACCATGAGAGATGAGATCGGCTTGGAAACCGGCATAAAATTAACTCCTCTCATATATTTTTTATATTTATTCTTGTAATCACTCTTACAGAGGCCATAAGCGTACTTAATACTCATATTTTTAATACAAAACACAAATTTCACAAGGCTATCACTTATAGCACGATGACAGTTACTTTTATGTCCACATAGTTCATAAAAATACCGCGACGGGGCGCTTAAAATTCGCTTAATCGGAATCCCCTATTGGAACGAAACATAAATATTTGTTAATAAGTTTATAAATAGTGTTTTATTCTATTTGATTTCCATCCTTAATAATACAATTTGACAAATAACAATTTTTGTTTTTTATACATAGCCTACTGAAAAATAACATAAAAATCAAAGTTATAGGACATAAAACAATTACATTGTTGAATTCAGAAAAAAATTACTCTCCAAGTTTGATATGAGAGATATCGTGGAGCAAAAAATCGTAACACACAGACACACTGACAGACATCATTGTAAAAATAGTAAAATCGTGTTGTGTGGACCCTAATTCGTGCTTGTTCACTGAAAAGCATTACCTCCCTTATAGACCGGGGGCTAGTGCTACGTGAAAAGTGTATCATGGTATTCCAATTTCTCATCCTTGGTACTAACTTTAAATTTAAATACCCTAGCGAACAATTTGCTGGCTTCCCTGGAAAAAAGACTATCTACCCAGATGTGGGCCATGACCCAAAACTGTTAGAATCTAGGTTTTCTCTGTGTGGGACTTGCATAAAATGTCTATGTATATGTAAATGGTAGCCGATATTAAATGCCAGCCATTTTCAATCATTGCATGGGGCACTAAAGTATTTTATTGCTGTGAATTTTACCTATCAAAAATTACCCATGCCATTTCATCTGTCTTAGTCAACTATCAATTTTTACCCTAAAAGACACAAAAAAAGCAAAATATTTATTTTAAAACATATTTTTTGGATCATGATCCACAAGGGTAGATCGGCCTTTTTTCCGGGGATCGGGAAAGATAGCAAATTATTCTCCAGGGTATTTAAAATGAGCACCAAGGGTCATTGGTTTGGAATACCATATTACATATATTTCACGAAGAACTAGCTCCCGGTAGAAGATAAATAAAACACATTGTATTTGCCGTTATTTTTATAAACCTGTTAATAAAATTAAAATGTCTTCCGGTAACCCTTCTTGATATAATATATAAAAACTAGCAGGGTACAGTCAACAACACAAGTGATATAAATTTTTTTAATTGTTGTGACGCTTAGAAAAATTCTATTTCATCCCCTACGCCTCGTAACGCATTGTGTGTTATTAAAATGTCTTCCGGTAACCCTTCTTGGTATAATATATAAAAACTAGCAGGGTACAGTCAACAACACAAGTGATATATATTTTTTTTAATTGTTGTGACGCTTAGAAAAATTCTATTTCATCCCCTACGCCTCGTAACGCATTGTGTGGTATTAAAATGCCTTCCGGTAACCCTTCTTGATATAATATGTAAAAACTAGCAGGGTACAGTCAACAACACAAGTGATATAATTTTTTTTAATTGTTGTGACGCTTAGAAAAATTCTATTTCATCCCTTACGCCTCGTAACGCATTGTGTGTTATTAAAATGTCTTCCGGTAACCCTTCTTGATATAATATATAAAAACTAGCAGGGTACAGTCAACAACACAAGTGATATAATTTTTTTTAATTGTTGTGACGCTTAGAAAAATTCTATTTCATCCCCTACGCCTCGTAACGCATTGTGTATTATTAAAATGTCCTCCGGTAACCCTTCTTGATATAATATATAAAAACTAGCAGGGTACAGTCATCAACACAAGTGATATAATTTTTTTAATTGTTGTGACGCTTAGAAAAATTCTATTTCATCCCCTACGCCTCGTAACGCATTGTGTGTTATTAAAATGCCTTCCTGTAACCCTTCTTGATATAATATGTAAAAACTAGCAGGGTACAGTCAACAACACAAGTGATATAATGTTTAAAACTAATATGTCTTAAATGAGAGGAATTGGAAAATATTAACCCCTTGAGGTAGCAACCCGCTGCACATGGGAATAGAACGGGTAACCCGCCCTGACTCTATTTAAATAAGTCAATAAATAAATAGAAATAACTGTTTATGTTACTTGGAAAAATTAGTTATATATTTTCTACGTGTTTAAGTTTAATTTTAGAATTGCTTGAAATAGCTGTAGTATCTTAAACTAATTATTAATATTAATATACGACTGCGAGCTAGTTTCACGCGAGTGCGCGCGCACCCACACGCCAAGCGCAGTGCAGCTACAGCACTGATCGACCGCGGGGAGCTCAGAATGTGTCTGGCTTGCAAACGGTAAAGACGTATCGCATCGTCGTCCGCGAGAGTGGCTTTCCACCATTTTGCATAAACTTTCTGATTTTCATATGGTCAGCAAAGTAATTTGTTGTTTAATTATCGTTCGCGTAGCTTGATTAGCCTAGCACGACTAATTCAAGGAGTTATCGTTCGGTTTTCATTTAATTTTGTACTTTATAGTCCGTGAATACTTTACGGCGCAATTTTATGCAGCTAATAGACACATCTCAGGAATCAATTGTAAAATCGAACTGTACAATTTGATTTCTCACGGGAATTCGTGTTGTTAGGGATTTGATTCATATTTCCTTGGGTGAAATTATTATTATTTCTTTGTAAACCTGTTTGCACAAGTTCACGTTCGAGTGACGTCATCCACAGCACACCTGCTGTTATTGTCGCTTAGGTACAGTCAATTCAACAAGTTTTGCATTCTAGTTGGTTATTATTAAGTTCATTTAGGGTTCTTAATATTGTTTAACTAAATTTGTGTGGTCATACACTTATTAAATGATTTAGTTAATTTCTACAAATATCGTATTTGTTTTATCTTTTGTTTATTATAGTTTATGTCACTTGTATTCAATACGCTATCACATATCTCGCAGAATTGTTTTTCAGTTGTTTGTTATTTTGTTGCAATTATACTTAGCACGTTTGTTAGTTCGTAAAACTAGCTGGTCCTTCGTTCGTTGTTAATTAGTACGTTTCACAACTTAATATTATCCCTTGTATTGGCCAAGTCCAGTGATGTGAACCAGCTATCGAAGGTTGTAATTAATTTGGTTTACATATAGTTTTGTTTTATTCATTGAATTTAACATCAAACACATTGTTGGTGCTTCTAGACCGGATTCGCTGATCTAGAGACATCACATTTGGGCTTGCGAGCAGGATCAAAACATTTGGTTCTTCTAGGCCGGATTCGCTGGTTTAGGGATTGAACATTTGGTCCTTCAAGCCACTAGGTCCTTATTACTTAGTCCTTCGCACCAGAGGGACGTAACATTTGGTCCTTCGGATTTGGCGGTATTTGGAGATAATTATTGTTTCTAGTTACTTTGGTATTAGTAATTGCATTTATTAGCACACTCTAAAATGGCTAAACTACTGCACAAACAATTAGAGGTTGTGACAGAAAATATTCGTCGTCTATCAGTCTATTCTTCAGAGACTGATGAAAAAAGTAAACTGAAATTTGAGGTAACTTTTCCGTATCATGATGCTTGGGAACAGGAATTTAATCGTATTTATTGCGAATATTCTTCAAAGTTAGAACAAAGCAAGAATCCAGATGAGGATGTGTTGACAGAAATTGCTCGAGTTAAGTTTTTTAATGAAATAAACGAACTCATTTGCGACATACGTGTCAATTACAAGCTTAGGTCCAATAAAGACACCGGATCACAGGCAGGGTCCGACAGAGCTAAATCAGAATCACATTCGATTCAATCAGCACAATCTTTGCGATATATGCAACCCAGCTTGCCTAAATTGAATCTCCCAACATTCGATGGGGAGAAAACAACTTTTATGAATTTTTACGATTTATTCACACAGTTGGTGATAAATCGGGACAGTTTGTCAGATATTGAACGACTTCAATATCTCAAGTTATCTTTAAAAGGGGAAGCCGCTAGGCTTATTACAAATATCCCCCTCAAAGCTGATAGTTTTGATATTGCATGGAACGCCATCACAGATGAATATTATCGTCCTAGGTTGTTGAGGTCGGTACATCTGAATGCACTCCAAGATGTGCAAAAGGTCAAGCAGGCAGACGCTCCTGCACTAAAATCATTGTTGAACACAGCACGCGAAAACATCGCTGCTCTGAAAAACTTAGAGGTTGAAGTTGACTCATGTGGGGTCATTTTGGAAAACATGATTTGTCGTAAGCTAGATTCGGCTACTAGACGACAGTGGGAACTAACATTGGATTCTGACTCCAAGCCCACTCATGTAGAGTTAATTGCGTTCTTGACTAAGCAAGTTTCAAGCTTAGAGGTGGAGCCAGCCAAATCAGTCAAAACTCACGAGCCAATTAAACAATTCAAAGGGCACAAACCAGCATCCCGAGCTATGACATTGGCAACTGATACGAATTGTCCGTATTGCAGAAAGTCTCACTACATTAGTCAGTGTGAAGGGTTTATAGCTCTTAAACCTAAAGGAAGACATGATGCTGCAATCAAACACAAGTTGTGCATCAACTGCCTTAGAATGGGCCACATACGCCCGAACTATCCTAGTACAGCCACATGCAGAACGTGTAACAAAACTCACCATACGCTGCTGCATTTTGGTGAAAGGTCGAACAAGTCGTTATCACCCAAGCGTGATAAAAAATCTGTGCAAAAAAATCGTCCGTCATCACCCAAAAGTGATGCAAACTCTCAAGACAGTAGTAGTAATTCTGAAACTACTACGTCAATGTCTGCTAGGACTTATTCACTAAGTCAACACAGAAAACATACTTCGGTATTACTACCCACTGCAAAGCTGCATATATTTGACAGTGCAGGAAAGGTACATGTTGTACGTGCCTTATTGGATACAGGATCGCAGAAATCCTACATCACAAGTCGTTGTGTCCACAATTTGAATCTGTCTATTGAAGCGTGTCAAACAAAGATTATGTCATTCAGTGACACCCACGTCCAGGACACTAGTGGTATTATACATACCAAAATCAAACCATGTCGTAGAGAAACTCCAGTTCTCGATTTGAGTTGCATTGTAATCGACAACATTACAGGCAGAATCCCAGATTATCCAATATCTCGGGATACCTTTAATCAATTTGGGAATATTCAACTTTCGGATCCCGAATGCTATAAATCTCAACGAATAGACATGCTGTTAGGAGCTGACATTTGGGGTCAGATCATTCGTAACGGAGTTAAGAAAGGAGTCGATGGCACACTTACCGCCATCAAAACAATCTTTGGTTGGGTGGTTATGGGAGAATATACCAACAAGCAAACAAGCAATGCTGTGACGTCCTATCATACATACACACAAGAAGATACACACGAACTGTTGTCTAAATTTTGGGAATTGGAAAACGTTCCAACTCCATCGGTTGTCACTAAACCGGAGGATAAAATGGTGGAGGACCATTTTGTCAATACTACCCAAAGAGACTCCGAGGGAAAATACACGGTTTCTTTACCTTTTAAACAGTACCCACCTGTACTAGGCAATTCATACAAGAAAGCTTTGTTCATTTGTCACGCACAGCTGACTCGATTGAGTAAAGACCCAGAGTTACTCAAGGCTTATGATGCAATATTCGAAGAATATTTGCAAAAGGGTTACGTCACGAGACTTGATGTGCAACCCAATTTGAATGATCAGGATTCGTACTATATTCCACACCATGCAGTGGTTAAACCTGATAGTGCGACGACACCGGTACGCATTGTGTTCAATGCTTAAAAGCCATCGTCTAATGGAAAGTCGATTAATGACTACTTGTATCCTGGTCCGGTACTACAGAAGAGTATCTTCACTCTTCATTTGCGAAATAGATTTTATCCTATTTTAATTACGGGGGACTTAAAACAGATGTTCCTACAAATTAGAGTTGTACGCGAGCATCAACGATTTCTAAGGTTCATTTGGAAACCTGCGGATGCCACACATCCTATTGTGTACCAATTCAACACTATCTGCTTTGGTTTGAATTCTTTGAATTGTTCGCCGTGCTTGGCGTTGCGTACAGTTGAGCAGTTGGCTCAAGACGAAGGGAATCAATATCCCTTAGCAGCTAAAGTCCTGCAAAATGATGTCTATATGGACGATGTTGTGACTGGAGCTGAAGATATTCAGTCAGCACTGACACTGCGCCGTGAACTCACGGATATATTCGAAAAGGGAGGATTCACCCTCCGAAAATGGGCCAGTAATTCTCAAACAATACTGGATGAACTACCAGACAATGCACGCGCAGTGAAAGATGTCCACTTTACTGACGACGAGTCAGTGAAATTGTTAGGTGTCAAATGGGTTTGCAAGTCCGACTGCTACGAGTATACGGTCTCAAACGCGGACACTAGTGGTATTATACATACCAAAATCAAACCATGTCGTAGAGAAACTCCAGTTCTCGATTTGAGTTGCATTGTAATCGACAACGTTACAGGCAGAATCCCATATTATCCAATATCTCGGGATACCTTTAATCAATTTGGGAATATCCAGTATAGTTTATGTCACTTGTATTCAATACGCTATCACATATCTCGCAGAATTGTTTTCAGTTGTTTGTTATTTTGTTGCAATTATACTTAGCACGTTTGTTAGTTCGTAAAACTAGCTGGTCCTTCGTTCGTTGTTAATTAGTACGTTTCACAAATTAATATTATCCCTTGTATTGGCCAAGTCCAGTGATGTGAACCATCTATCGAAGGTTGTAATTAATTTGGTTTACATATAGTTTTGTTTTATTCATTGAATTTAACATCAAACACATTGTTGGTGCTTCTAGACCGGATTCGCTGATCTAGAGACATCACATTTGGGCTTGCGAGCAGGATCAAAACATTTGGTTCTTCTAGGCCGGATTCGCTGGTTTAGGGATTGAACATTTGGTCCTTCAAGCTACTAGGTCCTTATTACTTAGTCCTTCGCACCGGAGGGACGTAACATATAATTTTTTTTAATTGTTGTGACGCTTAGAAAAATTCTATTTCATCCCCTACGCCTCGTAACGCATTGTGTGTTATTAAAATGTCTTCCGGTAACCCTTCTTGATATAATATATAAAAACTAGCAGGGTACAGTCAACAACACAAGTGATATAATTTTTTTTACCTTCCGTCACCTTTAGGTAACGAAGGTATTGTCTTTGGTAAAAAAATTCGGTGGTGAGTTTTTGATGAATAAGCACGTTTTAGGGTCCCTAGAACACGATTTTACTATTTTTACGATGATGTCTGTATATATATATGTGTGTGTGTGTGTGTATGTATGTATGTGTGTGTGTGTGTGTGTGTGTGTGTGTGTGTGTGTGTGTGTGTGTGTGTGTGTGTAACAAAATTTTCGTCTACGATAACTCTAAAACTACAATTCCAAAAATTATAATTCTTTCGTATTCCTCTTCGTTGCATCCATATGAAGAGCTGATTAGATTTTGGTTATAATTGGTCAACCGGAAGTACCCTCATTTGAAGATTTTAACAGTTTTTCTTGAAAGAACGATGTTAAATATCATTTTTTCACATTTAATGTTATTATAAATATTAAAGAACATTGTATTCTCTATACGATTTGACTGCATTTTATACTTAATATTAAATGGATATAGAGTTAAAAAATTATAAAGAAATTAAATTTCATAAAGTAGACATAGCTATGAAAACAGCTACTATATTATGAAAATTCTGATTGAAAGATGTCAGTGTCAATTGACATATTCGTAGTATATTTGTGTTATATTATTATTTCACTCGAAATTTAGGATCTTTTGCTCGAAACTTTCTGTATGGAATTTGTATAAAGTACATACAACTGTCGAAAGGTAATGTACGTATAAGAAATTTAGAATCTTTTACAAGGAACTTTCTGTATGCTATTTTATAGAAAATACATAGGCATTTACGAAAATTCTACCTGTAGATACCGCATCTACCGACTGTGTTCGGAAACACGACTGGTAAAAAGTTACCGTGTTCGAAAATTGTACAATATCTACCAGATCCATCTACCGGATTCATGAAGAATCTAATCTCAAAAAAAAGTAGTGATGCAAAGCGAAGTGCACGCGTTAAAAGTGGATATGTGTTCAAAGTTTGACTCTGCTCAGTTTGTTAACTACATCAAATTTTTAACCTGTTTCAAATTTTCAATTTTTTTATAGGTTATGGATCTACCCTGTTTACCACTTGCGTTCCTAAAATATCGATTCCGGTAGCTATAACCTGATAAACAGCTGTTTACTGGTAACAGTTCACAGGTAGAATTTTCGTAAATGCCTCATATAACTGACGGAAGGTAATGTGCTGGCCACATCAGATTTTTTAATTGATGTGACGCTTAGATAAATTCTATTTCATCCCCTACGCCTCGTAACGCATTGTGTGTTATTAAAATGTCCTCCGGTAACCCTTCTTGATATAATGTAAAAACTAGCAGGGTACAGTCAACAACACAAGTGATATATTTTTTTTAATTGTTGTGACGCTTAGAAAAAATCTATTTCATCCCCTACGCCTCGTAACGCATTGTGTGTTATTAAAATGTCTTCCGGTAACCCTTATTGGTATAATATATAATAACTAGCAGGGTACAGTCAACAACACAAGTGATATAATTTTTTTTTAATTGTTGTGACGCTTAGAAAAATTCTATTTCATCCCCTACGCCTCGTAACGCATTGTGTGTTATTAAAATCTCTTCCGGTAACCCTTCTTGATATAATATATAAAAACTAGCAAGGTATAGTCAACAACACAAGTGATATAATTTTTTTTAAATTGTTGTGACGCTTAGAAATATTCTATTTCATCCCCTATGCCTCGTAACGCATTGTGTGTTATTAAAATGTCTTCCGGTAACCCTTCTTGATATAATATATAAAAACTAGCAATGTATAGTCAACAACACAAGTGATATAATTTTTTTAAATTGTTGTGACGCTTAGAAAAATTCTATTTCATCCCCTACGCCTCGTAACGCATTGTGTGTTATTGAAATGTCTTCCGGTAACCCTTCTTGATATAATATATAAAAACTAGCAGGGTACAGTCAACAAAACAAGTGATATAATTTTTTTTAATTGTTGTGACGCTTAGAAAAATTCTATTTCATCCCCTACACCTCGTAACGCATTGTGTGTTATTAAAATGTTTTCCGGTAACCCTTCTTGATATAATGTGTAAAAACTAGCAGGGTACAGTCAACAACACAAGTGATATAATTTTTTTTTAATTGTTGTGACGCTTAGAAAAATTCTATTTCATCCCCTACGCCTCGTAACGCATTGTGTGTTATTAAAATGTCTTCCGGTAACCCTTCTTGATATAATATGTAAAAACTAGCAGGGTACAGTCAACAACACAAGTGATATAATTTTTTTTAATTGTTGTGACGCTTCGAAAAATTCTATTTCATCCCCTACGCCTCGTAACGCATTGTGTGTTATTAAAATGTCTTCCGGTAACCCTTCTTGATATAATATGTAAAAACTAGCAGGGTAAAGTCAACAACACAAGTGATATAATTTTTTTTAAATTGTTGTGACGCTTAGAAAAATTCTATTTCATCCCCAACGCCTCGTAACGCATTGTGTGTTATTAAAATGTCTTCCGGGAACCCTTCTTGATATAATATGTAAAAACTAGCAGGGTACAGTCAACAACACAAGTGATATAATTTTTTTTAAATTGTTGTGACGCTTAGAAAAATTCTATTTCATCCCCTATGCATCGTAACGCATTGTGTGTTATTAAAATGTCTTCCGGGAACCCTTCTTGATATAATATATAAAAACTAGCAAGGTATAGTCAACAACACAAGTGATATAATTTTTTTTAATTGTTGTGACGCTTAGAAAAATTCTATTTCATCCCCTACACCTCGTAACGCATTGTGTGTTATTAAAATGTTTTCCGGTAACCCTTCTTGATATAATGTGTAAAAACTAGCAGGGTACAGTCAACAACACAAGTGATATAATTTTTTTTAATTGTTGTGACGCTTAGAAAAATTCTATTTCATCCCCTATGCATCGTAACGCATTGTGTGTTATTAAAATGTCTTCCGGGAACCCTTCTTGATATAATATGTAAAAACTAGCAGGGTACAGTCAACAACACAAGTGATATAATTTTTTTAAATTGTTGTGACGCTTAGAAAAATTCTATTTCATCCCCTAAGCCTCGTAACGCATTGTGTGTTATTAAAATGTCTTCCGGTAACCCTTCTTGATATAATATGTAAAAACTAGCAGGGTACAGTCAACAACACAAGTGATATAATTTTTTTTAATTGTTGTGACGCTTCGAAAAATTCTATTTCATCCCCTACGCCTCGTAACGCATTGTGTGTTATTAAAATGTTTTCCGGTAACCCTTCTTGATATAATGTGTAAAAACTAGCAGGGTACAGTCAACAACACAAGTGATATAATTTTTTTTAAATTGTTGTGACGCTTAGAAAAATTCTATTTCATCCCCTATGCATCGTAACGCATTGTGTGTTATTAAAATGTCTTCCGGGAACCCTTCTTGATATAATATGTAAAAACTAGCAGGGTACAGTCAACAACACAAGTGATATAATTTTTTTAAATTGTTGTGACGCTTAGAAAAATTCTATTTCATCCCCTAAGCCTCGTAACGCATTGTGTGTTATTAAAATGTCTTCCGGTAACCCTTCTTGATATAATATGTAAAAACTAGCAGGGTACAGTCAACAACACAAGTGATATAATTTTTTTTAATTGTTGTGACGCTTCGAAAAATTCTATTTCATCCCCTACGCCTCGTAACGCATTGTGTGTTATTAAAATGTCTTCCGGTAACCCTTCTTGATATAATATGTAAAAACTAGCAGGGTAAAGTCAACAACACAAGTGATATAATTTTTTTTAATTGTTGTGACGCTTCGAATAATTCTATTTCATCCCCTACGCCTCGTAACGCATTGTGTGTTATTAAAATGTCTTCCGGTAACCCTTATTGGTATAATATATAATAACTAGCAGGGTACAGTCAACAACACAAGTGATATAATTTTTTTTTAATTGTTGTGACGCTTAGAAAAATTCTATTTCATCCCCTACGCCTCGTAACGCATTGTGTGTTATTAAAATCTCTTCCGGTAACCCTTCTTGATATAATATATAAAAACTAGCAAGGTATAGTCAACAACACAAGTGATATAATTTTTTTTAAATTGTTGTGACGCTTAGAAATATTCTATTTCATCCCCTATGCCTCGTAACGCATTGTGTGTTATTAAAATGTCTTCCGGTAATCCTTCTTGATATAATATATAAAAACTAGCAATGTATAGTCAACAACACAAGTGATATAATTTTTTTAAATTGTTGTGACGCTTAGAAAAATTCTATTTCATCCCCTACGCCTCGTAACGCATTGTGTGTTATTGAAATGTCTTCCGGTAACCCTTCTTGATATAATATATAAAAACTAGCAGGGTACAGTCAACAAAACAAGTGATATAATTTTTTTTAATTGTTGTGACGCTTAGAAAAATTCTATTTCATCCCCTACACCTCGTAACGCATTGTGTGTTATTAAAATGTTTTCCGGTAACCCTTCTTGATATAATGTGTAAAAACTAGCAGGGTACAGTCAACAACACAAGTGATATAATTTTTTTTAATTGTTGTGACGCTTAGAAAAATTCTATTTCATCCCCTACGCCTCGTAACGCATTGTGTGTTATTAAAATGTCTTCCGGTAACCCTTCTTGATATAATATGTAAAAACTAGCAGGGTACAGTCAACAACACAAGTGATATAATTTTTTTTAATTGTTGTGACGCTTAGAAAAATTCTATTTCATCCCCTACGCCTCGTAACGCATTGTGTGTTATTAAAATGTCTTCCGGTAACCCTTCTTGATATAATATGTAAAAACTAGCAGGGTACAGTCAACAACACAAGTGATATAATTTTTTTTAATTGTTGTGACGCTTCGAAAAATTCTATTTCATCCCCTACGCCTCGTAACGCATTGTGTGTTATTAAAATGTCTTCCGGTAACCCTTCTTGATATAATATGTAAAAACTAGCAGGGTAAAGTCAACAACACAAGTGATATAATTTTTTTTAAATTGTTGTGACGCTTAGAAAAATTCTATTTCATCCCCAACGCCTCGTAACGCATTGTGTGTTATTAAAATGTCTTCCGGGAACCCTTCTTGATATAATATGTAAAAACTAGCAGGGTACAGTCAACAACACAAGTGATATAATTTTTTTTAATTGTTGTGACGCTTAGAAAAATTCTATTTCATCCCCTAAGCCTCGTAACGCATTGTGTGTTATTAAAATGTCTTCCGGTAACCCTTCTTGATATAATATATAAAAACTAGCAGGGTACAGTCAACAACACAAGTGATATAATTTTTTTTAAATTGTTGTGACGCTTAGAAAAATTCTATTTCATCCCCTATGCATCGTAACGCATTGTGTGTTATTAAAATGTCTTCCGGGAACCCTTCTTGATATAATATGTAAAAACTAGCAGGGTACAGTCAACAACACAAGTGATATAATTTTTTTTAATTGTTGTGACGCTTAGAAAAATTCTATTTCATCCCCTAAGCCTCGTAACGCATTGTGTGTTATTAAAATGTCTTCCGGTAACCCTTCTTGATATAATATATAAAAACTAGCAGGGTACAGTCAACAACACAAGTGATATAATTTTTTTTAAATTGTTGTGACGCTTAGAAAAATTCTATTTCATCCCCTATGCATCGTAACGCATTGTGTGTTATTAAAATGTCTTCCGGGAACCCTTCTTGATATAATATATAAAAACTAGCAAGGTATAGTCAACAACACAAGTGATATAATTTTTTTTAATTGTTGTGACGCTTAGAAAAATTCTATTTCATCCCCTACACCTCGTAACGCATTGTGTGTTATTAAAATGTTTTCCGGTAACCCTTCTTGATATAATGTGTAAAAACTAGCAGGGTACAGTCAACAACACAAGTGATATAATTTTTTTTTAATTGTTGTGACGCTTAGAAAAATTCTATTTCATCCCCTATGCATCGTAACGCATTGTGTGTTATTAAAATGTCTTCCGGGAACCCTTCTTGATATAATATGTAAAAACTAGCAGGGTACAGTCAACAACACAAGTGATATAATTTTTTTTAATTGTTGTGACGCTTAGAAAAATTCTATTTCATCCCCTAAGCCTCGTAACGCATTGTGTGTTATTAAAATGTCTTCCGGTAACCCTTCTTGATATAATATATAAAAACTAGCAGGGTACAGTCAACAACACAAGTGATATAATTTTTTTTAAATTGTTGTGACGCTTAGAAAAATTCTATTTCATCCCCTATGCATCGTAACGCATTGTGTGTTATTAAAATGTCTTCCGGGAACCCTTCTTGATATAATATGTAAAAACTAGCAGGGTACAGTCAACAACACAAGTGATATAATTTTTTTTAATTGTTGTGACGCTTAGAAAAATTCTATTTCATCCCCTAAGCCTCGTAACGCATTGTGTGTTATTAAAATGTCTTCCGGTAACCCTTCTTGATATAATATGTAAAAACTAGCAGGGTACAGTCAACAACACAAGTGATATAATTTTTTTTAATTGTTGTGACGCTTCGAAAAATTCTATTTCATCCCCTACGCCTCGTAACGCATTGTGTGTTATTAAAATGTTTTCCGGTAACCCTTCTTGATATAATGTGTAAAAACTAGCAGGGTACAGTCAACAACACAAGTGATATAATTTTTTTTAAATTGTTGTGACGCTTAGAAAAATTCTATTTCATCCCCTATGCATCGTAACGCATTGTGTGTTATTAAAATGTCTTCCGGGAACCCTTCTTGATATAATATGTAAAAACTAGCAGGGTACAGTCAACAACACAAGTGATATAATTTTTTTTAATTGTTGTGACGCTTAGAAAAATTCTATTTCATCCCCTAAGCCGCGTAACGCATTGTGTGTTATTAAAATGTCTTCCGGTAACCCTTCTTGATATAATATGTAAAAACTAGCAGGGTACAGTCAACAACACAAGTGATATAATTTTTTTTAATTGTTGTGACGCTTCGAAAAATTCTATTTCATCCCCTACGCCTCGTAACGCATTGTGTGTTATTAAAATGTTTTCCGGTAACCCTTCTTGATATAATGTGTAAAAACTAGCAGGGTACAGTCAACAACACAAGTGATATAATTTTTTTTAAATTGTTGTGACGCTTAGAAAAATTCTATTTCATCCCCTATGCATCGTAACGCATTGTGTGTTATTAAAATGTCTTCCGGGAACCCTTCTTGATATAATATGTAAAAACTAGCAGGGTACAGTCAACAACACAAGTGATATAATTTTTTTTAATTGCTGTGACGCTTCGAAAAATTCTATTTCATCCCCTACGCCTCGTAACGCATTGTGTGTTATTAAAATGTCTTCCGGTAACCCTTCTTGATATAATATGTAAAAACTAGCAGGGTAAAGTCAACAACACAAGTGATATAATTTTTTTTAATTGTTGTGACGCTTCGAATAATTCTATTTCATCCCCTACGCCTCGTAACGCATTGTGTGTTATTAAAATGTCTTCCGGTAACCCTTCTTGATATAATATATAAAAACTAGCAGGGTACAGTCAACAACACAAGTGATATAATTTTTTTTAGTTGTTGTGACGCTTAGAAAAATTCTATTTCATCCCCTACGCCTCGTAACGCATTGTGTGTTATTAAAATGTCTTCCGGGAACCCTTCTTGATATAATATGTAAAAACTAGCAGGGTACAGTCAACAACACAAGTGATATAATTTTTTTTAATTGTTGTGACGCTTAGAAAAATTCTGTTTCATCCCCTACGCCTCGTAACGCATTGTGTGTTATTAAAATGTCTTCCGGTAACCCTTCTTGATATAATATATAAAAACTAGCAGGGTACAGTCAACAACACAAGTGATATAATTTTTTTTAATTGTTGTGACGCTTAGAAAAATTCTATTTCATCCCCTACGCCTCGTAACGCATTGTGTGTTATTAAAATGTCTTCCGGTAACCCTTCTTGATATAATATGTAAAAACTAGCAGGGTACAGTCAACAACACAAGTGATATAATTTTTTTTAATTGTTGTGACGCTTCGAAAAATTCTATTTCATCCCCTACGCCTCGTAACGCATTGTGTGTTATTAAAATGTCTTCCGGTAACCCTTCTTGATATAATATGTAAAAACTAGCAGGGTACAGTCAACAACACAAGTGATATAATTTTTTTTAATTGTTGTGACGCTTAGAAAAATTCTATTTCATCCCCTACGCCTCGTAACGCATTGTGTGTTATTAAAATGTCTTCCGGTAACCCTTCTTGATATAATATGTAAAAACTAGCAGGGTACAGTTAACAACACAAGTGATATAATTTTTTTTAATTGTTGTGACGCTTCGAAAAATTCTATTTCACCCCCTACGCTCGTAACGCATTGTGTATTATTAAAATGCCTTCCGGTAACCCTTCTTGATATAATATGTAAAAAGTAGCAGGGTACAGTCAACAGCAAAAGTGATATAATTTTTTTAAATTGTTGTGTCGTTTAGAAAAAATCTGTTTCATCCCCCACTCCTTGTAACGCATTGTGTATTAATAAAATGTCTTCCGGTAAACCTTCTTGATGTACAATGAAACCGTTGCAGAATAGTTTAAATACCTAATTTAATTAATTTCTAATTGGTTGCTATGTACTTCTGCAAATAAATATTTGTAGTTCACCCCCTACGCCGCGTAACGCATTGTGGGTTACACAGTTGTATTCTGGGGATTATTGTTTATAATTAATGAAAATATGAAACCGTTACAGAATAGTTTAAATAACATTTTTTTTTTGCTTCATTACTACACGTGTTATAAATATTATTTTCCGTTGCTGGTGGTTGCTGGTTTAATAGTATAGCGCACGAGTTTGTGTAACGGTGCGCTTTCGTTTACTCGTTGCTGCACTCTTTTAACCGTTGCCGTTGCTGTTTTCACACAGGTTTTTAATACACTTTATTTTATATTGTACAATGGCAGTATTTGTATATACAATAAAGCTAAATATAAATAATGTTGATACCTCTGAAATCTACGAAGTAATTGTTTATTCTTTCTTCAAATATCTGTAGAGGTTAGATAATGTTTGTATCACAATTTGTATTACAGACAGATGGCACTGTGGCATAAAGCTTGATTTATACAATTTTTACCTTTACGTTTCTATTTTTGTTTCAATTCCATGGCTATTTGATATTTTCAACGAAATTTTCAATATTTTCTTATTTAATTTGTGTCGTTACAAAGCATGTAAAAGTAATTCTGTTTATTGATTTAGATGCAGAATTTTATGCTCTACAACATTTATTTGAAGCATTTTTGTCTAAAATAATTTGGGGAGCAATGCGCACGAAAAAACTGTTTTTCTCATATGAATCGCCTATGTACACAGGTATGATGTTCCACCCGGTATATATATATATATATATATATATATATATATATATATATATATATATATATATATATATATATATATATATATAATGTAAAATCACGCTTCATAATATGCAGTACTTAGTGAAATCATTTATTATTCTGAAAGTAGCAAAATCGAACCTTCGAATGATATTGAAAAATGTGATACAGTATAAAATAAAACGTAGTAATTTACGTTATAAGTCTGGCAAATGAGTTTTTACTGTACGAATAAGATGTTCAGGAATTTCGAAATGAGTACCTACCGTAAAAATTATTTAATGGATGTATGACATACAGCATTTTATTTCATATATGTGTCGCAATTTTGAACGAAAATTTATATAAATGCTTCCTTTCTTTCGTTCTTAAAAAAATCACGTCGCTTGGACTTGGTAAAAATAAAACAGTAATGACAGCAACCAATTTTATTTTTTTAAACTTCTAATATTTAAAATCTAAGATTCTAAAATATTTTTTAAAACAGTTTTAGGTTATGACCCACAGCTGGGTAGATCGTCTTTTTTCTGGGTATTTAAATATAAATATCAAGGATGAGTATTTGGAATACCATAATATGATACATTTTCACGTAGCACTAGCACCCGGTCTATAAGGGAGGTAATGCTTATCAGTGTGTTGTTACTTGAGAACTACTGGTTTCAAAAAAATATTTTCTCCGCTAGTCGGATGTCCCCCTTTGTCTTTTACAAGATTGTCTCATAGTATTTTATTATATGTTTAATAATATAGAAATTATTTGAGGTAGCTCGCGTAGCTGTTACATCTGTATATAAAACCTATATTATTCATATTTTTAATTTTTGTAACATCCACAATTTATTACTTACGTCATCTATCAGTATTAGTGCTCCCAAATATCAACCTATTTCGATTCAATAAATATCGGAACTCCGGAATGTACTTTTTAAATTGTGAGCGCGCGAAGTAGACAATATTTGTACGTTATGTACGAGGCAAGGTATGGACAGAGCGATCTATGTACGTTAGGAAAATGTGTAAGGCAATGTATGTACATTATGAAACAATGTGTGTTCCCCCATTTTAATGCAATTTGCCCCTTTTTATTTAATTTTTTGGAAAATAATAAAGGGATATTTTTTCCTACGGAACAGTACCTTTTAGATTTACTTGTAATTTCATTTAAAATATATCCAACTATTAACGCTATCACTGTACACATGGCAGTTATCCCGACTGGTATATTTTCATATATTGCCACCAGAGGTCAGACACTTTGCTGGCTCATCGGAATATCAAATTACATGGCACGGCACAGTACTGACTAAATAGCTTATTATCAGAATGGTTGAATAATAAACAATATTTGGAGTATTTTCGAATATTTGAAGACGGAGAGATGATGGTGAAATTGGGTGATAAGTATGAAATAAATAACCACTTTACAGTTTTAAATTGTCTTTTAATTTACGAAAATTTATTTTTTTCATTACAAGAACATCAAGTGGAATTTTTTGCAAGGATATGAATGTTGCTCATATGCTATTTGAATATAAAACTTTCTATAAACGATTTTTCTCAAATCAAACATTGATATTCTTAGTTGCACCGTGAATAATTTCCATATGTTGGGAAAGATTCTGACTACGTTTAAATAGTTTACTGTATGTATACTTAATCTTTGATTCTACTATGAATTTTCACATGTTTTGTTAAATTAGAATTTTGTGAAAATGATTTATCACAGGTCGGGCATTTATATGCCTTTATTCCGCTATGAATTTCCATATGTCTTTTTAAATTAAAATTTTTTGTAAATGATTTATTACATGTCAAACACTCATATGCTCTAATGCCAGAGTGACTTTTGTTATGTATGTATAGAGTACTACTTTGTGTAAATTGTTTATTACATATTTCACACTTATACGCTTTTATGCCACTATGTATTTTCACATGATTTATTAAATATTTATTTGAAAATGATTTGTTACATGTGGCACATTTAAATTTTCTAATTCCTTCGTGTATTTTCATATGCGCTGTCAAGTAAGCCTTTCGCGTAAAACTTTTATTACATTTTGCACAACAAAACCCATTTGAATTAGTATTTTTAGATTTCCGAATATAATTATTTATAGTAATCGGGTTGTCACATGCATCGTCAATCTGTTTATCGTTATCAATTATACATTCTTCCTTCTTTAAACTTTGTAAAACATTGTCATACAATTCATGGTCTAATGAATTTTCTTCCAGTGGTTCGTCTTTAATAGAAATTTCTTCTAAATGTTGATAATTAGTTATATCTGTTAAATGATCCATGATTTTCGTGTAGCTATCTATGATGGACATTTCTTAATTAACTAATTAACAAGTGAAGATTGGTTTCACAAATGGAACAGATGAACAGAAGAATATTTTCCAACTTGATACTGAAAACATGAATTATCATAAATTAGTAAAACATCTTTCAGAATATATAACGTTAAAATAAAACAACCTTTAAGTTAAAGTTTTGTATTGTATAACCAACAACGTTTCGGTACTATTTTTTATAAAATTTGTTAAATATTACATGAACAATTTTAGTTCAATGACGACTTTCAGTTTTAATATCTAGTATAGGTTAGAGTTAGAAGATATTCATATTAAAATTTGTTTCTTAGGTGGCATTGTAGTATAAAGCTTTATTTACACAATTTTTACATTTAATTGCATAAAACGTGGGAGGACCAAATAACAAATGAAGACCACACTGCAAAAAGAAGGAATGTCATTATTATGTAGTTTTTGGGAAATTAAAAAACAAGTTTATTATTGCTATGTTCTACTGCAGTATGGCTAAATTTCAAAAATGAATAACATTGAGATTATGATATTTATTGCATTGAAAGATTGTACAGGTGTCTCATTTTCGATGTTTTTTTAAGGTACTACTATGTCAAAAAAGTACCGGGAATTGGTCAATAAAACACAAAATGTGCATTATTCATCCAAATTTATTGTATAGCCTTTAAAGTAGGCCCCTTCCGAAATAATACACTTATGCCAACGAATAATCCAATCAGAAAACATTTTTTAAACGCATATTCACGAATTGACTTCAGTACTCGCCGCGAATTCTCTTTTATGTCTTTTATCGACTGAAAACGGGTGCCTCGAAGTGGTAATTTGAGTTTTGGAAATAGAAAAAAGTCGGTCGGAGCCATATCAGGGGAATACGGTGGTGGTTCGAAAAGATTTGTTGAGTTTTTGGCCAGAAATTCGTTCACAATGATAGCCTTGTGAGATGGTGCGTTATCGCGGTGCAAAATCCATAAGTTTTCTTTCCACAAATTTGGTCTTATTTGCTCTCTCAAACGCCGCATAACGCTCAGATAATATTATTTAGTTACTGTCTCACCTTCTGGCAAGAATTCCGAATGCACAACACAGCGATAATCGAAAAAAACCGTCAACATCACCTTCACTTTTGATCGACTTTGACGTGCTTTTTTTTTGGTTTCGGCTCAGTTGGAAAGCGCCATTCCGAAGCTTGTTGACTGGTTTGCATGTCAAACTCGTAAACTCATGTCTCATCACCAGTTACAATTCGTTTTATGAATGTGGGGTTGGAATTGATTCGTTCTAGCATGTCTTCAGCGACCCTTACGCGATTGAGTTGTTGCAGAAAATTCAGGTCTTTCGGCACTAATCGAGCGGCAACACATTGCATGCCCAAACAATCATTTAAAATGGTACGAACTGATTCGTGAGACACAGAAATTTCAGCAGCTATTTCTCTCAGACTTAAACGACGATTTTCAGTCACCATTTCTTTTACTTTAGTGATGTTAAGTTCAGTTGAAGACGTTGATGGCCGACCTGAGCGGGGCAAATCTTCCACCACATCTCGACCGCTTTTGAATGCAATGTACCACTCATATGCACGTGTTTTTAATAAAGTCGATTCTCCGTAAGCCTTATGTAACATTTTCAGCACTTCGGCACACGAAATTCCCGGTATTTTCTTGACACAATGTATCTCGGGTAATATTAACGATAGAGCAAAACAATTTGCACATTCCAGGGTCAACTTTTCGAGAAAAGTTTAACAGTCACCCGAGCAGTCACCTCAGGAATTTTCGATCTTCTTTTGTTTCTAAACTACAGGCAAAAACTCGTTTTCGCAAATAATTCATATCTTATTAATTATGATATATAGAGAAAAATTGTTTTAACAAATTATCAACTGCTTTTTTAGGTAAAATAAAATGGCGTAATTATATTTTTTGAAAACTTAATAATTTTTGAGATAGCACACAAACATATGTTTTTTTAAATGGGAACCTATGTTAAAAATAGTTTCATCGTTTTGCTTATTTTATAAGCTTTTCAATGATATAAGTAGTGGGGGAACGGGATTGAGCCCGTCTTCCTTATCGCCTGGCGCCAGTGTTATCAGTAAACAATGATAAGGTGGTAAACATGATAAGGTGTAAACAAGGTCACTTGTTTTGATACTTGTAACAAACACGATAAGGTGTAAACAAGGTCACTTGTTTTGAAATAATTTAATAAACAAGATAATATGTAATAAACAAGATTACCAATGTTAAAGTAATTAGACTCCTATGATGTCCGTCATCTGTATTTAGAATAACAAATATTCCTATGAATCCCAAATATTGTTTGTAAAGCAATTAGATAAGTGTTTGTAAAGTCCATTGAAATTAGATTTGTTTTTAATATATATATATATATATATATATATATATTCCTTCTATCTGCTGATACTCACAACCGCTATCATGTATTTCGAGGACTGATTTAATTATTTTTATTGTTTAAAACATAGTTTCTCTCTCCCAGTAAAGCGACATCGATGAACACGCTCCAGCTCGTTTCATCATCATCTGAAGGAGTCATGCTTCACCCCGCGATACCGACTTCTTTAGAGATCGAGTCCAAAGAGCCCCCGATCACAGACAACGACAACGACGAAGAAGACTGTGTCATCATCGACGACGACAACGACGAAGAAGACTGTGTCATCATCATCGACGACGACAACATGCCCTAAGTCGCTTCACCATCATCATCTGAAGCGCACGTGTCCGAGCAAATGACATCTCTAGTTACCGCGTCGTCGGCGACGAAGAGAAAGCATAAACCCATCCTCTTCCAGGAGGCGAAAAATCGTCGTCTCTCATCTTCCGCAGAGAGTGAGGAATATGGGCAAAGATGGACGGAAGATTTAGAGGATGAGACGCAGATCGAAGAAGAACTGGAAATCATTTTCGAAGAAGACTTTGTCGTCGATGACAATCTTGCGGTGCTGACGGGTTCAGCCGATACAGTGCCCTTTGAATTCCCGAATAATCGAGATTTTCGGGACAATTGGGATCGTCTGCTGAACTGTCGGATGTTTCCGCTGGATACGTCGCTGAAGAGATATGTGGCGATATGGGTAAATGGTAAATCCAAGTTATAGTGCGGGTATTTGGAGACGTTTCAAAAAAACAATATTTTGAAATAAATAATTTTAATTTATTTAAAGACTTTTTGGACAATGTAAATTTAAGTGATAGTGATACAAAATACAATATAGCGGGTGTAGATTTTAGTGTAAGAGACAATAGATTAGAATGTAAGGTAGGTTTAAATAATTTTATAGTTTTAAGTAAGTTAAATGTAGATATAATTAAATTATTAATTAGTGATATAAGTAATATAATAAAAAACTTTGAAATAAAATATAAAAATATTAATAAAACATACAAACAAATTTTACAAAATATAGCAGAATACAAATTAAGATATAAGTTAGGTTTAGACATAAGTGCATTTAAATATTTAATGTTTCATAATAATAGCTATAAGGACTTTTTTATTGAATTATATATATATATATATATATATATATATATATATATATATATATATATATATATATATATATATATATATATATTATAATTATAAGTTAGGTAGGGATTTTAAATGTGTAAGTACTTTTATAGAAACAAACAAAAAATATATTATATAGTCATATAAAAAAAAAATAATTGAAAATATATTAATATTGCATATTTGTTATGTTTTATTAATTAGTTATGAAATGATTGAGCATTCCTTGGACTTAGCGATCAGAGAACAACAACAACAACTCCTGGTGATGATTCATTCATTCTTATCAAACAATACCTACTTATTTCCCTTAAAATAAAAGCGCCGGACACAAGAGTACAGTTGTTCAGCGTTTACAGTACCAGTCAAAGGGGATATATACTTACGAAGTACGAGCCTAATTTTACGGTATTATAGTTGTGTTTTTGTTGTGCACTTTGAAATATTTGGGTATGAATAACAAAACATTTTATATTTTAAATATTGCTTTTTTCTTTAAAATAATATTTTCTTATTTAATATGTAGTACCATGGCGCCAAAGTGCTTCATCCCATGTTTTACTGTGACATCAATAGAACCAACACATGAAGTAGAAATTGATGACGTCGCTGGCGACTCCGAGTCAGAATTTGAAACGGGGATGGAGGTGAACGACAGTGCAAATATAGAGGTGTTGGCAAATGATATGAATGTGTGGAGTGATGATGATGATGATGAAATGGTATTTTCACTATTACCCTCAAGAATTCCTGTACAAGAAGTGGTTTTAGCAAATAATATGAATGTCTGGAGTAGTAGCGAAAGCGACGATAATGATCATGAAGAAGAAGAAGAATTGCTGTTTTCACCAAAGCCTCCACACATAAATCTACATTTAAATAGTAATAAATTCTAAGTGTAATTAGTTTATAACTGTAAATAGTTAAAATAAAACTACATTAATAGAGTATTCTCCCAGGATTACAAATATTAAAAAGTTGTTTAAAATATTAAAGTTGATTGGTAAAACAGAGGGAAAAAGCAAAAAAAAAAACTACCAATGGGACACGAGTTGAAATCCCAACTCCATGTTCGAATGTGATAACAGGCCGCATCTTAAGTATGCACATACTCGGCTCTACTTCGGATCGGTCGGGAGTGTTCGTATACAACTGTTTTAGCATGTATTGCTAAGCGATATGACATCTGGTAACAAAATAATGAACTACATGTCAACAATGTGTAATATTAAAAATTTGTTAAATACTACGTACAAATATATATTTGTGTATATCTAATCGACATACGGGTGGCGTTCGAAATCCGTTATATATATGAATTTAACATGCGGAATTAGAATATTTTGAATATTTACTGAAAATTTTTGTATACATGTCCATGGATACTTATTGCATCATATCAATAATTAATTGTTCAAAATTAATAAGGAATAATTAAAAAGTAAATAAAATTTATAGCAAATTTAATGTAATAATTATTATCATTCCTAAATGAAGTATTGTGTAATGTATTTCGTGGTATAGTGGTAATGCTCCGCAGCGCGCGAAATTTAAAATTAGTAAAATGGTTTTTCATTTTTTAATTAAAATTTTGTAATGTAATATGATTTCTTCGTATACACAAATAAAATGGGTAAAATTTGCCATAAAAACAAAATAGTTTCGATAATATTTGTATGTATTTATTCACTCAAAATAATATTTTAAATATTATTTTGAATATATCTCCAGTTCAAAACCTACAATTTTGATTAAATTTGCACTAAATATTTATAACAGGGTAAGGAATAAAATATGTGAAAATTCAGAAAAATTCTTTTCGAGAACAATTTTAAAAATCCAAAAAACCTACTTTTTTCATACATTTTAATGTTTTTCTTCTATACTAAACCTACAATTTTGTTCATACTTTAATATGTTTTGAAGAATATTATTATACATATCATATAAAAAAAATCAAAAATTAAATTTCGGGAACATACTTAAAAAAAATAAAATGTTTAAATTTATTTATTTTTTCAAGTCTGTGAAATTCTATTCCTAAAATTTGTTTAGTATTGCGTACTGTACACATTTTTTGTATTTCTAAGGCAAGTATTTTAAATATTTATCGTTTAATATAGAAGATATTGATAATTAAAACACATTCGGTAAGTATTTTCGTTAAATATCAGGAAGTGGCGCTATGAGTAGACCTAGCGGTGAATAGATGAACTATAATGAAACCGGTGACTCCATGGAAAATAGAAAAATTGAAGTGAACAAATATATACGTTTAATTTAGTTTTATATATTAAATTTATACGCCGATATTTTAACTTAAAAATTAGAAGTAAGTAATTTTTTTAGAAATTTCCAAAGAAATTACGTTCTATAGGTACGCACTAGTCATTGGTATTGTTAGTGTTACTATGAATACAAAAAATTTATAAATAATTCCCAATAATTATTTTCATTAAAATGTAAATTTTTATTAATTATTAAATTCAAATTGTAGATATAGGCTCGTATATGCTTACTTCGTGGTTGTGCTTTATCTAATCATGGAAAAATTACAAATTTATATTAATAAAGTTGTTTTGTAAATATATCAATAATGACGGCTTGTGGGTCGGATAATAGGGTAGGCGACACAACAAGCAATAACAAAAAATTGAAGGGAAAAATGCGTACAGCAAGTATATACGGAGTGTTTACGTTTTGTTAAAATTTTAATTTGGCGATATCGCTTGATCTATCAATTTTATAAAAAATGTGTAATGAAGAAAAATGTTCAGAATGAAAATGTGCATCGATGGGTATCAAATTTGTTGTTAAATTGTTTCTTATGTACGAGTTACAAGCAAAAGAAAATGCACGAATTACGGCAATTATCAAAGTGCCTTGAAAAATAAGACAATAATATATGTTTGATGTTTCTGACATATATTTCATTTGATATTATTATTATTATTAGAATTTTTGATCAAGTTTTTACTTCTAGATTAAAACTTCCTATTATTCTAATACAGTAGAACGCCGATTATCCGAACGCCGATTAACCGAATCGCCAATTATCCGAATCGGTCCTAAGCGTAATATAAAAAATTAAAACCAAGTATGTATGTATGTAATTTTTGTTTTGTTTTGTTGTAACAAGTTGGAACTCGCTTTTGTTTTTTTTTTGCTACTACATATGTTGTACCTCTATTATTGTTGTGAATTTTTATACTTTGTATTTTTGTTAAGGCCTGATGAGGTTGCAACTTACTCTGATCGAGATGTTCAAGTGAGCGTTATTGTAGAACTGTGTTTGTTAAACTTAAAGTTTATTCTATATGTGAGTTCGTTTTTCTTTATTACCAGTCTATGTCCGATTATCCGAATTTTCGATTATCCGAATCGACCTCGGTCCCAATTAATTCGGATAATCGGCGTTCTACTGTAATAATAAAATTTAAAAAATGTCAGATATATCAGAAACATCAAACATTTGTATATTATGTTATGGTACTCTTATAATTGCCTTAATTCGCATATTTTCTTTTGCTTCTAACTTGTACATAAGAAATCATTTAACAACAAACTGGATACTCATCCATGCACAAATTTTAACATTAAATTTCCTGTTCGAGAAAAAAAAGTATACACCCGTTATGTTTAATTTAATATTGGATATTAAGTAATTATTTA